>MU891787.1:0-13183 GCA_036418205.1 Ostertagia ostertagi
AAAACGCCACGCCCACCGGAGATGCGTCCCTCCAATTGGATCTGGCTTACCCATGCTCACCTCTGAAAACTTCCCCAGTCTCGAGGCTGTTTTGTGACTGAATTGAAATCTTGGTCGTCAGTACCACTCATTTCGATGCACGCCACGCCCACTGTGGGCGGGGCTCCGCTTAGCTGATGTATGTTTTGTACTTCCGAGACATGGCCAACCCATCCCACACTTGATCCGGTCTCTCCAGGCGGATCTCCAGGCGAGCGGCAGAAAAGCCCCTCGCTCCACCTTCTTTTGAATATGTAGCAATATAAAGTTTTCACAAATCAGACTAAAAATTGAAAATTTGCTCATCCTGTGTGACGCCTCCCACCCTATTCGAATTTTGGCCAAAAATTAATGCATTATACTCGAATAACTGTAAACATCCCGAGACGCTGGCTGAAGAAATGCTACTAAAAAGGGGTCTACTCTTCTTCGATTTCATAGATGAGAAGAAATTTTTGATGATGTTGCGGAGTGCGTGGCAGGTGCGGATCCACGTGTCAGTTTATGGGAAGGGCCCAACATGAATCCTGTTCACGTTTTGACACGTTTGCACGTGTTGACTCCACGCCGCTAACAGTTGTGGAAGTTTTACAGCGGGAATTCAAAATTTTCATAGTCGAACTGGTTATCATAATTATTATCAAAACCATCGCCTATGTTCCGTTCTTTTTGCTATCTTCCTAAGGTATCGTTTTTTTGTAGGAATGGAGGCGATGTTTTTCCGTGAAAGATTCCTTTAACATAGCACCGACTACTCTCCAGCATACTGATGAGATGCTCTAGAATCACCATTTTCGTCAACAGAGAGGAATGAACCAACCCTCCTTCATGGTGGCGCTCAGCCACATGTCCCATAAACGACCTCGCAAGTATTGAACAAACTGGCGTACGAAGCTTTGATCCACGTCCTTGCTCATTGGACCTCTCCCTCACCAATACCCCTTTTCCCAACCATCTCGACAACTTCTTGAGTAAGAAATGCTTCAATGTTCAAACTGATGTGAAAATGATGCTCGACGATATCATCGCCTCAGAAGCGCTGATTTGAACGTGAGGAAGGACATTTCAGTACGTCTTGATAAGAAAGATTAGTGCTTTCCAATAATTTTTGTTACCACAAAAATGTACGGTTTTGGTGAGGATATGCCTCTTTGAAAATGGAGGTCAAAAACCCGCATTAATTTTCGAACAACCTAATATTATCCTATCGTCTCCCTTGAATCACAGCAACACTCACGTTTTAAGTGTTACAAGCGTCAGAAGCAATGATTCTAAACGGTGAAACTCCAGTTCGGGGGGCCACTCCATTTTTTCTCCAATACTCAAGATAAGGATTAGAGGGCTCACGACACGTAATCGACTCATTTAAAGTAGACTTCTGATAAATATTGGTGTAATGGGTGAGAAACCCTGAAACGTTTTCACATTTCCGCCTGCCATGACCCAAGGGAACGGTCCTGGACCAGGAGAAAGGACACCTCCGCAAAGGGCTAAGGGTGCAGGAGCTCCAGGGTGGATCACCTGTGCAGAAAAGTGGATGGGATGTGGGCAGGTAGTGTGGAATGTAGGACATCCACCGGTCCTTATCAAAAGTACGCTCGAAATGAGTCGTTCACTTATTATCTTATCCGTAGTGTTCGATAGCCCAAAGAACTGCTCTCTAGTACTACGGATAAGATAGCAATGGAGTGCCCCCCCCTCTGCCTTCAAAATATATCGGGTATTAGCCAGTGATTGTTGGCGGCCACCTAAGCGGGCCTGTTCGGAGCTGAACGGAATCACGGCAAAGTTCTAGCTCCACGCATAGGGCAGAAGTCGTTATCTTGAGGTCTGTCGGGTATCAGAAAGGGCACACTCTAGGGAAGGAGAAGATTGTTTCTTGCACGCAAGTACACAAATTGGGATGACTTGCCCGGCCACGCATGCAAACAGCTTTTCCAAAAAGTGCTCCTTTGAAAAAAAATTCAACTAAGCTCATTCTGCTTTGTGCGAATCTGCAAGGATACGCCGTGCATCCACCGCACTCTCGAGCACCAGTGTAAATGAAGGGTTCTATAAAGAAGTTGCTAGTTAAAAGACAGTAAGTTTTGAGATAGGTAAAATTTGCAGGATTCGCGACCACATACGAACGGGTCCTGCTCTCTTGGATCGGCATCAATATTGTCTCCCTGATCTCTTGTCCAGATTCATCCACATTAGGAGCGCAAGCTGTCTCTATGACGTACATGTGAATGCAGAACGTAGAAGTCGTCCACTCTACGACGAAGTGCCTGCTCCAGCTTCACTGATCAGGTTTATCGATGATTGTCAGCACGAAGACCAGTTGAAGCTAACAACCGATAGAAAAGAGGAGGGACCGGAGAACCGCAGCATTTCTAACCTTTTATTTAATAGACTCAAAACAGAAGCGGCCATTTACTACGCACATGGCCTTACAGTCAAAACCTGGATGTCATCACGAGAAAGCGAGATGCGTGGCGACTCCCAAAAGGGAGGGAGCTCCAATCTCTCCCCTTTCCTATCGGTCGTTAATTTCGACTGGTCTTTTTGCTGAAAATCGCCAATAAAGCTGACCAATACCGATTATTCCAGTTTTCGTGATTTCTTTTACAATTTACTCTTTCTTTTATACTATTTTGTTTTTTCTTATCGTTTCTGGAAAATCCTCAGCAATGATCTGTGCAGTTGAATGACATGATGAACAAAGCAGTCAAGCCCTTTATTAAGCACTAAACAGGACAAAAGAGAACCACCCGAAATTTGCAGGATCCACACAACACAACGACAAAAGCAAGAGGACAGACGAAAATACTGGCAATTGCAGCGCGCAGGAGTTTATCACGATCGAATTCAAACGGCGACGTTTGTTTGTTGCGCCATCCACTGTCCATTCTTGGGCAGCTCGTATTGAACGCATTTCGATCAAACTTGTAGACTTCCGGCTCACCATAAGAGGACAGTTCTATCTCTCTTGTTCCAGGAATGAAAATGGAGCATCCATATTTCTAAAAACAAGCCTTTTCTGGGGAGTACGAGTAAGAACGTCGATTGAAACGAACCCCTTCAACAAAAATGAAGAAACTGCAATCTGGAGCTTCGAAGCATTGCTTGAAACACTGCTTCAACGGTAGTGTTGTGACGAGTGGGTGCAAGCGTAACGTTGGTCAAACGTGCACCATTAGTAATTTTAGTGAAAGTGCACGACAGCCCGGGAGTCACCTGAAATGGCGAAACATTTCACTTGAACTGTTTCTAGAACCAAAAACTAGCCGTTTTTCCTATGATGCCTTTCTTTCTTGTCTCATCTGACAGTTGCCGTTATAGTTAAGATAAGAAAAATGAGTCTTTGTTGAAGGCTTGAGAACCGTTGGTTGGTTCCATTTGAGTCAGAAAGCAAGCAGGGATGGAGGATTCTGAAGGCAGAACTACTGGACTGGTCACGAAGGTATCTCACCTGCAAGAGGTGCAGGAGCATGACAAATGCTGTGACGCGAAGCGCAACGAAGCACATTGTTCTGAAGTTCGCCTCTCGGTCAAGTTCGTAGAATACAATCAACCTTGAAGACCTTACCTTTTCCCTGGAGCTGGAGCGTACCTTCTCGAAGGACGACGAGAGCACAATAACCTTCTATAAAGCGAAAGCCAACCGCCAGGAGGAGGTACTATGTTGCTAGGATTCCTCAATTCGAGTGCATTAGAGACCTATTATTCCAACCATTTTCTACTGAAGTATACGATACACATATCTCGAAGAAACTCAAGTGATGTGGATAATATTCAGACCAAGGAGGCATAATATGGCTTCCTAGAAAGCCGCTTAGTTTCGTCGAGACCGCAGGCGATCCCGCTCGACGACAAAAAAGGAAAGGAAAGAAATTTGACGTTTACGGAAAGAAATTTGACGTTACGGTACCTTCGTTTTTTACTAACACATCAGAAAGCAACGCGAAATCGTTAGCACAGGCTTAAAATCGCTCGAATTCCAAAAAATGTGGACAAAAAAACAAGGGTTCTTGCTTTTTACTACGATGTATGGCGCGGTTTGGTTTGTAAGTCGGACTTCCTTTGAACAGCCCTTTTCTCCTTGTCGTAAGCTGAGTATAGCATACATTATACGAAGTCATACAAACATACGTTCATCACTCGGTATATCCCATGGCCTCCTCGGTGGAATGCGCCACGTATGCAACTCTCATTTAGAATCACAATGATGCTTCAGTGATTAAATTCATGAATAAATTAAGGAATTTATCTCGGGAAAAGACTGCGTGGTGAGCTATCAGCCAAGTTGAAACAATCATCGTCTCAGCTAGGCTTATCTAACCGACGTGAAGGTATTCAGGGC
Source organism: Ostertagia ostertagi (assembly GCA_036418205.1). Taxonomy (NCBI): domain Eukaryota; kingdom Metazoa; phylum Nematoda; class Chromadorea; order Rhabditida; family Trichostrongylidae; genus Ostertagia; species Ostertagia ostertagi. Next base: position 4,385 of record MU891787.1, read on the forward strand.
GTGGTTATCTTGCATGGGACTGAGTCTCCTGCGCACGTTCATGGCTATTCGGGCTCTGTCTCCCTGAAGTAGTCGCCCCGTGAGTCGAAGTGTTGCTCCGTCACTGCAGAGGTCGCCTCACCTTATCACATCGAGACGCATCATTATGACGCCATGCGCGGAGGACTTTGATCAGGTCTCACCAAAACTCTCGCGAAGCAACCGCTGGCTCCTCTACCCGGACTTTTCTTACCTTCTCCCCAACGCACAGTATCTCATATCCGTGCCTGTCTCTTGGAATTTTCCGCTGCGTAGAGCAAGAAGGCTTGCATCCACAGTGTTTTTCATGAACGTCTTTCTTTTACAACACTTTTACTTTTTCTGCGATCCACCTCCCCTCCTACTTTCGTATTCGAGTGTGATTACCACATTAACTACTGTAAAGTGTGACCCTTGTTCACGGCGCTGCTGCCAATGCACCCGTACAGTTCAAATCATGGCAGGATGGAGCATTTGGAGAATCCAACTAGAATTGAGTCACATCACATGCGATTTAGCCCTATGCAGTGAATTCTTGTAGCTTGCCGATGGTCAGTGTTGTTCTGGTACCAGAGAGCCTGCTACCAACTATTTACCCGAGAGGATGGAAGGCTTGGCTAGGCTAGGCTCGACGACCTATCCCTTACTCAATCCCGAGGCTTTGTGTGTCATAGGCAGCGCCACTTCCTACTTCAGGGCTAACCAAAGAGAAGACTCACTCCTTTCGCGCTTTTCCCCAGATTTTTGTCGCCTCAGATATCCCCCCCCCATAAATTGAAGTGGGCCCTTCCTTCGCAGCCTTGGTCGCCTTCAGACACGATGTCATCTGCCATCGAGCTCAAACAGGGGGCGTGAGATGGCTGCTCAGCCGCAAGCTGCTACTTCTATCATGAATCGTTACAGTGATGGATAGTTTCCTGTTTTTGATGTGTTTTCTTTTCAGTGCGACTTTTGCACGGAGGAGCGAGCACAAGCATTTTATGTGAAAACCGTATGGGATGAGGTTTATTCACGCGTTATAAGTCGCCAGTTTGGCTGCACACGCGATTGCGTGCTCACACGGGAATGCAGTGATATGGAACAGGACTCCACCCATTTTTCCGGTCTCCAGGGCTTCTTAGAACCGAGTTACAATGCTTCGTGCAAACTCCACCCGACTGGTGCACACTCCACCCATCCAGAGCTGTTAAGCTCCCTTCCGTTGTCGGATTGAACCGAGTTATAAGTGTGATACCAAACTTATCCCTCTACGGTGCACGACTCATCCACACGAAAGTTCAGCCTCTTCTTTTCTGACCTCCACATATCCACCTATTTCCCGCTCTTAAAAGCCTTCTGGACCGCATTTGGGCTTAATTGTAGCAAGTATGATATTGAAGGAAGCTTTCCGCTTCAGGAGCGTCCATCCTGCGGGCGGGGCGGGGGGGGCGGCTAGCGCTCAAGTTTTGTGTTCGGGGAGAACCTTGAGACCTGTTCCTCTGAAGCGACTCTTTGATGATCTGTAACCTTTTTCCCAGCCGATGCTAATAATGCATTGATGTGATGCACAATAAAAGAAAGTGAAGTAACAACAAGAACTAACAAGGGAAGGATGGTAGGTCGAAGTGGCCGTTTAAAATGAAATGTATACCTCCTGATGCGTCTCCAGACGCTGATTCCAAATCTGCCTTCCAAATCTGCTAAACGACTCTCCGAACGGAGTTATGAAGCGTAATAGCTCAGTGGTGATGGTCCGGGGTGGCAGGTAAAAGCTCGTAGGATCGGTTCCTTTGCAAGTTTGTTGCTTTGCTTTTGTCCGCAACACTTCTAGAGACAAAAGCAAAGCAACCAATTTGCAAAGGAACCGATCCTACGAGCTTTTACCTGCCACCCCGGACCATCACCACTGAGCTATTACGCTTCATAACTCCGTTCGGAGAGTCCGTTTAGCAGATTTGGAAGGCAGATTTGTTGGTAATATCAGCGTCTAGCAGACATCAGGTCCGGCTGTACAATTGTCATTTCGAATGGCACACTTCTCGACCTTACCATCCTTCCTTGAAGTATTTAAGTATGTCGGTTATGCCACATCGCTTTTTTTTAGAGAACGCCACCGCACCAGAGATGCGTGCTCTAATTGGATTCTTGGCTTACCCATGCTCACCTCTGAAAACTTCCCCAGTTTCTAGCTTGCTTTGGGATTGAGTCTGAAATCTTGGTCGCGAGTGCCGCTTATTTCGAAGACGCCACGCCCACTGTAGGCGGGACTCCGCCTAGCTGATGTATGTTTTATACTTGCCAAGACATGGCCAACCATCCCACACTTGATCCGGTCTCTCCAGGCGTAACTTCAGGGCGAGCGGCAGAAAAGCCCTCGCTCCACCTTCTTTTGAATATGTAGCAATATAAAGTTTTCACAAATCAGACTAAAAATTGAAAATTTGTTCATCCTACGTGACGTTTCTTGACGACTCGCGCCCTGTTCGAATTCTGGCCAAAAATTGATGCAACAAACTCGACCGACCGGAAACGTGGGTACTCAAACATTCCGAAACGCTGGCTGAAGAAATACTCCAAAAAAGGGGTCATTTTTATTTCGGTAAGATGAGAAGACAAGCATTAACGTTGAAGGAATAAATGGAATCTGGGTTGAGGTGCACGTGTTCCTTTACACCTACTTTACACCCGTTCCTATAGAAAAATGGTTTCCCTTGGAATTCTAAAAAATGCAAAATGCAGATCCGGGACACCCATAAAAAATACAATGGGACTGAAGGCATCCGGCGTTCATATCATCTTCTCTGAGAGTTGCCACAAACTCGAATCTGTTCGAAGACCTCGACTCCGCTCCCAGGCAATGAGAGCAGCACATTTGACGTTCTCGCGCGGCAGGATTAAACCCTGCATAAAGCAATTCGAAAATTGGCGTACTGACGATCAACTGTTGCCAAAGTGAGTGCTTTTTGCGAGGTGCCCACGTATGGTACAGAACGCTGCTCCTCTATGTTTAGGATCATGGAACCGAGGAGCTCTGTGAATCTTTCAGAGGTACCCTCACGACGTGCGCTCACGATCCGAATTTGAGTGTGTCTGTATTTGCCCGGTGAAAATGTAGGTTGGGCGGCCACCCTATCCAATCGATGTGGAAGCGGAAAGATACTCATATCTAATCAAAGCACTGCGGGAAACGCTCATATCTTATCATATCTTTCGCTTAGACCGTGGCCTACCACGAGTACGTCACACTTGTCACTCATGTTATATTATTCGTGCCGAAAATGGCTGCTACCTTGCTTACCCCTCACTTTCACCAAAACTTCGTGCGATTGCCGTGAAAGCCCTCGAAGAGGAGCCTTTCAGGTACCATATTTCGTACGGAATCCCTGATTGATATCCCTATCTAATCGTACACTCAGAGCTTCTGATTGTTGATTAGATATGACCGCCCTTCCGCAGCTCCACTTCGATTAGATATTGCCACTTTGATTAGATATTATGAGTGGCCCCCTCGAACTACATTTCACCTATTTGCCCTCCCAAATGGGTAAAATGTGTACGGCAATGCAAATAATCGGAACAGCAGTTGAAGCGAACGATCAATGAAAAACGGTCGAGACTAGTGCGAACGGCAGCATTTTCAGCTATTTTCGTAAACTCAAGACAGAAGCGTCCATTTACTACGCACACGGCCTTACAGTCGAAATCTGAGTGTCACGAGAAAGCAGAACTTATGGCGACTCCCAAAAAGGAGGGAGCACTAGTCTCTCCCCTTTTCTATCGGTCCTTGATTTCTACTGGTGTTAGCTGTGTTAGCTGAGAATCATCAATAAAGCTGATAAACACCGACTGCTTCACCTTTTCATGATTTCTTTTACAACTTCCTCTTTCTTATGTTTATTACGTTGCTACGGCAAACGCAAGAAAAGCTTGGAAATTGCCATAAGGAAACAAAAAGAAGACAGAATACGAACATACACGAATAGCATGTAACTAATTAGTCAATACTACTCGACAACAAGGAAATAATAAAGCACATGATAAAGCATGTGCACCCAGGAACAGATAAAACGGTTAATCTCAAGGAACTAGGAAATTGAGAATTTAGATAATGCTGCAGCTATATACCGCTTGAACACCTTCGAAGAAGCTGGGACCGCGAAACTCTTAGTTACTTTGTTATATAAACTTCCGGCACGAAACGTGAAAGCTTTTGGCTCTAACATTTGTTCTGGGCCTAGCAAGAAATATTTTGATTGGACCTCCTCTAGTTCGAGAATGCATTGTTTTGTAAAGTTCGAATGGGCCGAACTCGTTGCAGTGATACAGAAGCTTATAAACCATACATACGTCAAATACTTTGCGCCGTGATTCAAGAGTAGGCCGATGTCAGACTTTGCGAATCGCGCTAGCGATTCGCGCGATTCGCTAGCGTCCGCGGTCGCGTTGCGGTACCAGCCAATTGAGTGATTCACTGGCCGCGACGCGACCGCAGACGCTAGCGAATCGCGCGATTCGCAAAGTCTGACATCGGCCTAGAGAGATCGAAATATCTATTCCGAATGGCAGCCTTTGGAATCCTAGAATAGAGAAAACTTCCACTTCGGAGTAGAATTTTGCGTGTGAAGTTGTTTTGCACTTTTTCTATTGCGTCAGCATCCTTTTTCCTGATGGGATGAAACACAGTAATTTCTTTTATAATATTTTATTCTTCTTATCGTTTCAGGAAAATTCTCAGCAAAGAAATTTGTGTAGTTGAATGATATGATGAACAAAGCAGTCAAGCCCTTTATTAAGCACACTAAACAGGACAGAAAGAGAACCACCCGAAATTTGCAGGATCCACACAACACAACGACAAAAGCAAGAGGACAGACGAAAATACTGGCAATTGCAATGCGCAGATGTTTATCACGACGGGGTTCAAACACCGACGTTTGTTCTCTTGCGCGATCCACTGTTTCACCGTTGGGCAACTCGTGCAGGTCACGTTCCGATCGAACCGGTAGATTTCCGGCTGCGTGAAAGCGCTTCGACGAACCATATACCCTCCAGGAACCCAAACGTCGCACTCATTGTTCTCAAAACAAGCTCTTTTCTGGCGATTATGAGAGAGGACGTCTACTGAAACGAACATTTATATTGAAAACGATGAAATTGCAGTCCGGGGTTTCATAGCACTTCTCAAAACATATTTCAAACGCGGAGTTGTAGGCGACAGCTGCTTTCCTCACGTAGTACAAACGTGCACCGCTGAATTCAGTGAAAGTGCAAGACAGTCCCTGGAGTTACCTGAAATGGTGGAACACTCTACTTGAGCTATTTCTTGCACCTAGAAACTGCCATCCTTCCATTTTGAATTACTTTTTTCGTATCATCAGACAGCTGCCGCTGATAATTGCGATAAGAAAAACGAGTTTGCTAAAGGCTTGAGATACGTTTATTTAGTTCCAATAAAGACGGGAAAATGGGGGAGAGGAACTAGGAGGCAAAGCAATATTAAACTGATCCTGAAGGTATCCCACCTGCGAGAGCTGCAGGAGCATGACAAATGCGGTGACGCGCAGCGCAAAGAAGCACATTGTTTCTGAAGCTCCCCTTTTTCGATAGACGTTCAGGCAGGACAAGCTTAACCTCGAAAGCGTCACCTTACACCTGATGTTAAGCAGAAGCCCTGCGATGACCGGGACACAATAACGTTTTGGAACTACACCGAAGGAGGTACCTATTTGCCAGGGTTTCTCAACTATTCAGGCTGCTACAGTCTGAGAAACGGCTCATTAACGTGGGACTTATTCCCCTCATTTTCGAGAGAAATTTACGATACGCGCCTCACGAAGAAACTCAAAGGAAGTCGTAAATTTCAAATTCTATGAATGCGTACTTCTGGCTTAGTGAATAGTCGGATACGCTGCAAACAGATTTCAGCATGACGTCTGCCGTTTACCGTAGCCTCCGTTTTTATCAAAAATCAGAGCGCTGAAATAGGAACTTCATAAAATTAATAGAGCGAGCTGCAATATCGCTCAGAGTCTAAAAATATAAAAGAAGGAAAACAAGGCACTGTCTGCTCTCCTGGCGCCTCGCTCATTGAGTTCGGTCCGGTGTCCACAGTCGGGTTTCTTCGTCCTAACACGCCATATTTTTCGAGGTCGTAGTCGCATGCTACCCGTGTCACAACTATTATCTCGAGTGAAGACCTTAGCGCAATGCGCCCACGTACGCAGACGCTCTGTACCTAGGTTTGATGCGAATATTTTGCTTGCAGGAATGGTGAGAAATGGTTCAAATACATCTTGAGGTATTGCAAAACAAGGCGTCGATTATGTGCTTCAGAATGTCGTGCTCTCTGCGCTTTCTTGCATGCAATTACTCACCGCGTTGGTTGCCATTTCTTGACCTCACAACGCATAAGAGCTCGGTCAGCACTCTGGAATCCCAACTCTGAGCTTGCAACCCGATCGCTACTAGTCCTCATTTGTGGGTTGAGAGCTGAAAAGCTCGTAGAATGTCGTACTGAAGTTCATTTCCCGATGCCACCGTCCATATTTGGAAAACGAAGAAGCAGATGGCGTGGCGCGTGAATGTGAGCAGGTAAGAGAGCGCAGACGGCACGAGCGCATGCATACGTGCATATTTGCCATGATGTAATCTTCAGGCAGTGCCTGGACCAATTATTCGCACATTTTTGGCAGATGAAACTCTCGCTATCATGGAGCGTTGTAATCTGTCACCCAAACAAGGCCCATGATCAGTTTTTTTGACTTTTGCGTTGCGATGTTCGGGGGAGATCTTCGTTTCGGCGTTCCTCAAGGATTTGAAGTCAAACCGGGTTCGAGGCACAAACAAGCAAATTTGGCCGACGACTATAACACCGCTCAACCTGATATAGAGGGGTGATTCACTAACAATCCCACCTCAGCATCACTATCTACGTAATCGATGAACCAGAGATTTTCCAGTTGTAGCTAACTTGCGCGAATTCGTTCCACCAATAAAAATCGAGATCTATGTTGTTACAGCTACTACCGCGCCATCATAAACTGTACCTAGTTCACAACTTTGCAAGCAATTACTGCTATTTACCCATGAACGACTTGCAACTGAGCGCGAAGGTCCAAATCAGTGTTTTCATCATCTCATATAGTAGGCTCAGTGAGAACTACACCATCATGAGGTTTGGGAGCTCAAACGGTTGGGGGTGTTGTAATCCGAATCTGCTTCTTAGTGTGGACTCGACTGCCTCATTCCCGAACGCCGTACTCGTGGAAAACCATTTTCTGTCTCAAACAAAGATAACGAATACCATCGCTGTGTTTTTATATGCTTATTTATAAATATTGAAAATATATTAAATACTACAAAATGATTTGTAATAAATGTCCCACGTTTCCATCAAACTGGTAGATTTCTGGCTCTAGTAATATTCTCGAAATTGCTCTTCCACTCCAGGAATAAAAACGTAGCACCCAAGAATCTTAGAACAAGGTTTTTCTGGCTCTTATAAGTAAAGCATCGATCGAAACGAAACCCAATTACAAATTAAGTAGGTGCAATGTTGAATTTTGAAGCACTGCTTGAAACACTGTGGGCGCTTGTTCAATAGGTAAGCTGGTTCACTGTTATGCCAAATCTTTACCGTAAATTTTTCAGGGGCGGATTTGGTGTAGTGGCAAGTGGCGCTCACCACGCGAGCGGTCCGGGGATCAAATCCTGGGTCGTGAGTCGCCCGGGCCAACCAAGCCTTCCATCCCTCCGGGGTCGGTTAATTGGTACCAGACTTGTCTGGGAGGATAAAAACACTGACTTGTACATCGGCTGGCCCCCGCAAGTCATTGTATAGGCCACATCGCATTCAAACGCCACTACGAATGTACAAATGGAAGTAGAATGCGTGCCGCATCCCAAAAAGGGATTGATCAACGGCAAATGCTTTTTTATTTTTATTATTTTTTTCATTTTTTTGCGTATTTCAAACGTGCACCATTGAATTTGGTGAAAGTGCAGGACAGGCCGGGGGTCACCTGAAATGGCAAAGGATTCTAGTCGTACTATTTCATGCGTCATGAAAACTAGCTATTTTTCTATTCCGCCTTCCATATTTTTTTTCATATGACATTTGGCACTGTAATTGTGTTAAAGAAAAATGAGACTTGGCAGAAGATACGAAATATGGTAATTTTGCTTCAATTAAGTCTGAAAGGACGGGAATGAAGGATTTCGGAGCCTTAACTAGTAGTGATCACGAACGAATTTTACCTGCGAGAGATGCAGGAACATGACAAATGCTGTGACGCGAAGCGCAACGGAGCACATTGTTCTGAAGTTCGCCTCTGTCGGTCAAGTTCGTAGAATGCAATCAACCTTGAAGACACCTTACCTCTTCCCTGGAGCTGGAGCGTACCTTCTCGAAGGACGACGAGAGCACAATAACCTTCTATAAAGCGAAAGCCATCGCCAGGAGGAGGTACTATGTTGCTAGGATTCCTCAATTCGAGTCCATTAGAGACCTATTATTCCAACCATTTTCTACTGAAGTATACGATACACATATCTCGAAGAAACTCAAGTGATGTGGATAATATTCAGACCAAGGAGGCATAATATGGCTTCGTAGAAACCGCTTAGTTTCGTCGAGACCGCAGGCGATCCCGCTCGACGACAAAAAAGGAAAGGAAAGAAATTTGACGTTTACGGAAAGAAATTTGACGTTTACGGTAGCCCTTTATCACCACGCAGAAGGCGGCATAGGCGCAGAGCGGAATCATCAGCACGTACTTCAAAATCGCTCAGATTCCAAAAAAT
>MU891789.1:0-12367 GCA_036418205.1 Ostertagia ostertagi
TGTCCATTTCGAAAAGAGATCCGCCTTCTACTGGAAGGTCGGAAGGAGATCACTCACTACATCATTCACCAGCAAGGCCTGGAATTTTTTCACAGCCCTCTTTACATGCTTTAGGTAGATGATCCAAGGTGCGACAAATTAAGTTACGGCAAATTTTCATAAACTGCCCTTTGCGTGAGATGCTTGCATTTTCCTTGGAGCTGCTGCCTCCTCCTGGGTTTACAAGGAAAGGCTCCCAGGTCGCCATGGCCATTCAAGAAGAGATGTATACGCCTAGATGTGCCTTTGAACGCTGATCTCAAATCTACCTTCCAAATCTGCTAAACGATTCTCTGAACGGAGTTATGAAGCAAAACAGCGCAACGGTAGTGGTCGGGACTCACAGTCAAAACGTCGTAGGATCGGTCCCTTATCGTAATTACTGTTTTGCATTCTTCAGGAATTCAGTTAAATAAGCTATTAAAAGCCGTTTAGCTGTATTCCTGAAGAATGGAAAACAGTAAACACGATAAGGGACCGATCCTACGACGTTTTGACTGTGAGTCCGACCACTACCTTTTGCTTCATAACTCCGTTCAGAGAATCGTTTAGCAGATTTGGAAGGTAGATTTGAGATCAGCGTTCAAAGGCACATCTAGTGGTATACATCTCTTCTTGAATGGCCATGGCGACCTGGGAGCCTTTCCTTGTTAGTCGTAGAGGATGCTCCCGTATACTGCGGTAGCGACGCTGATCTCTTGCGAACGCATTCTTGGCCCCTGCCACGGTTTTTCAGCCCTTGATAACGAAGGATAAATTTGCGTTCCCACACACGTAAGGCACCGTGAACTCATGCGCTTGCTGTCTGGCCAAGTTGGACCAAATAATTACACTCGGCGCCTTTCCAAACATGAGCTGAATTCGGATAGCTCAGGCAGTGCCAAGTGTAGACGCAAACTTAACGATTGTTCAGTAATCAAAATTGGGCCATTTGCTGGAACTCTAGCTTTGGAATACTCAGCTGATATAGACCTATGTCTCCGCTTTCGGTACCCACTGCTCGTATTCTCTCTGCGGCGTTCATAGCTTTAGAGGGGGGGGGGACAACCGTTGGTACGTGACACAAGGAATAGCTAAAATAGAGGGGATGAGTGCCACAAGGAAAAAAATTGCTCTCGTCTTTCTCAGAATCCCTTCCCCTCCCTAAGGAAGTTCTGTAAGTGGCTAACTCACTTGTCCCTCTCATCGACACCAGCGTCTTCTCTGTCTAGGAAACCTTTACCGAAATGCTAATGAATGGAGTGGTCGACATTCTCAATCTATCAATTGAAGATGCGCCATGTCTCTAACACAAAAATAGATTTGTGAAAAGGAACACGTTCATTTTTTCTTTATCTAGGGCTCTAGCACAATATGGCTATAAATAGGGAGAACGATTTAGCAGATTCCTTAAACTGAGTGTTACGTAGGTTTCCGTGGCTCTCACAAAAATTGGGAGCCATTTGAAGTGCTCAAATTATGCAATATTTTCTCAAAGTTGGGGATGAGGGCTGGGTATTCTTCTCTGAATCGGAAATAGGGCTCAATTTATTCCGTTTTGATTACCATTGTATTAGCCCGTTATGCGTGCATACAGTAACTGAAGACGCATCGGCTAATTCCCGACCGGAAATTAGCATTGGTACAGCTGATCCGCTCGTCTAATCCTCTCGTCAACTACGGCTTAGCTGACGATAACATTTGCACGTGCAGAGCAATCACAACTCTGTGGGCGTGGTCTCGTCCAGCTCACCAACCAATGACAGACGAGCAGAATCGTCATGAAGGGCGGTCCGAAGCGATGGATTGCCATCAGCAGCTAGTTCTCGCCACGATGATGCAGCTACAATACCCATTTGAAGGATTCTCTCAACAAACACGAGTCAATGGTGAGTTCAGCTTCATGAACTATGGAAATGGGCTCCTTGGTCCGAAAGTTTTTGCTGTTTGAGCGGGGAAAGTAAACGCACGGCGTATCCTAGTATTTTATTCTTGTGAACAAGTCCCTTTCCACTCATTTCAGTAAGGGTTTTCATGCGATAAAGAGAGGTATAGGTAATAGAAAGTCATGCTTATACGTTTGGGTCGCAAGGTTCACTGTTCTTGGTTGTGGACGGGGGAAGGGGGCAGTTTTCAGCAATAATCATCGGTTATCATTGAAAGGGGAAAAATGAGAGCAGGTTTAGGGCGTTCTACAAGGTGCAAAGGAAAATCTGTCCATCTTCATCTTAGGAACAGTACGGATCCAGGGGATAACTATGAAATGTCCGCCTGATATGGTGTAAAACTGCCCCTATTTTGAAGTATCCCCAGGAATTTGCAGATTTACTGAATCTTAGAAATTCGTTGAAGATTCCAAGAGTTCTGGTTGTCTATATTAAATATAATCTCTTTCAAGATGCCATTTCACCAACGACAGATCGACGAATGCGACGAAATCGTACAGCGTTCAGTGATGAACAATTGGACCAGCTTGAGAAAACCTTCGAGCAGTGCCAATATCCGGACATCGCCCAGCGAGAACGACTGGCCAGATTGACTCAACTTCCAGAGGCTAGAATTCAGGTAACAGGCATTTTTTGGTCTTTTTTGAAATGATAATTCTCGACACATGCTCATTCACAGAAGGTTCGCAAATTAGGTTGACGGTTCTTTTCCGCATTTTTAAGCGAGTCCTTTTTATTGAACAATGATTGGGAGAGAACAGTAGTAGGGATAGATGAAGACAGTTGAAGACTGCTGCACGAGGGATGAGGTGCTTCGTCAATCAACACACTCTCGGAAGTGCTTTGCATTCAGCTTCCAATCCTTGTCTTTCGGCATTTGATAGTGCACTTGACCTATACAATGAAATTAGCCTGCCGTACGGTTCCAGGTTTATCCTCCCAGTTGAATCTGATAATGACTAAACAACCGCATCAGACCAGTGTCAGCTTGCCACTGAGCTGCTGATCCTACTGACGCTGAAGCTGCTATAATAACATCCATAAGACAATTTGTATGAATCCCACTCTCGCTATCATCAAGGTCTTCATGTCTGTAAAATGACAAAACACTGAAATTTCGAGTGGTATGAAAAAATTCAAATAATAAACGCCCCTTGCTTTTTGAATTCCTTCAACGCGGTTCCAGCGAGAGAAAACGTAAGGAAAGTAGTGTCTTGCTTCGAACAATGAGTCTTTTTCACGGGACGAAAGGATAGTTTTCTTCTGTGTTGCCACCTGCGCTCTTTCACCTAAACAGCGGCTCATGATCTCTCTGATCTCATTCATGCTTTTGCCACCTTGTAATGGGCTCGTCCACCCTGGAGTCTCTCTCCCCCTCCACCCTAGCCTTAAGGCTTGTTTTTAGGCTTTCACCGGGATTTGGAGCAGAGCCAAGCGCCCTCCTAAGCGCCTGCGCCCTAACCATTCGAGGCAAGACTGTAGAGGAAAGTTCAAGTAGCCCTCTAAGCGTTGGCATCTTAGCTGTTGGCTCATCACCGTTCTACCACAAAGATTCTGAAATTCCAAGAAATTTTGCGCGCGAGCTTTTATGGGTAGAGAAATAGCCCAACGCTAATTTTTCTCCACTAGGGACCTATGGAGGGCGGAAGTGGTGTAGTGGCAAGTGGCACGCTTACCACGCGAGCGGTCCGGGGATCAAATCCTGGGTCGTGAGTCGCCCGGGCCAACCAAGCCTTCCATCCCTCCGGGGTCGGTTAATTGGTACCAGACTTGTCTGGGAGGATAAAAACACTGACTTGTACATCGGCTGGCCCCCGCAAGTCATTGTATAGGCCACATCGCATTCAAACGCCACTACGAATGTACAAATGGAAGTAGAATGCGTGCCGCATCCCAAAAAGGGATTGATCAACGGCAAATGCCTTTATCCTTTTATTTGCAGACTTGCTTGCACATGCAAGAGTGGCTTCGAAAAACGATATTACGTGTTTTTGATTTTTAACTGCTGTTCTTGGCCGCAGTTCACCTTGCGAAGTTTCCTCTGAAGTTTCTCTTCTCACATTCCTCAACTTTTCACATTCCGGCCAGGTTTTACTGAGGAAAGCTTCTCATCAGTGGCAGTCTATTTTCATTATTGACGGCATGTTGTATGGCTGTAGCGGCTCATTCTCAAAGCACCGATCAATGGCGCTGTTGTCATACGGTGTGGTATACGGTAATGACAGATTGTGTTTAGACAGCTGTTCGATTCTGCATGTAGTCAATTGCCGCTATACGTGGCTGAGTTAGAGCCCGCAGGAGCATCATCCACTTTAAATCTTCTGTCACAAGCCTGATTAACACTGAAAGGAGATGAGCTTTGGGCTTATGCCGAAAAGTATGGATCAGCGAGTTTTATTGGGCAGCAGATCAAAAGTACTGTCCATTCTAAACGACTGGTTCTGGTCGAAGTTCCTTATCTTCCCCATGCAGCATCTTGAGTAATGACTCATGATATGGACCATTTGTCTTCCTCTGTGATAAATCTTCACCCTACGACCAAAAATACGGCGCAAATTATCAATATATCAAGTTTGGATGGAAGATCGCTCGCTGACTAGCTTTTGTCACCGCTAATTAACGAGTGGGGCGGGGCGCGGCGGGGGGGGGGTCGTTCAGCGAGAACAGATGCTGCCCTTCTAATCCGCATACTTCCTCTTTTCCGCTGCTTCATTGCGCACTTCAAACAGTCACCGTCCCATGTCCGTGGCCATTGCCGCAAACCACTACGCAAATATGCACACCGTATCGACCTACCGTAAGCTAACCAGTCATTGACACCTGCGCTGAAGTCAGAAGGTCGGGGAGGTTCATGAGGTGGTTTAGGCTTAAAACAGGGCCAATCTCTGTTGTACCAAATTCATGGATGGGGTCGCAATCTGAGAGTTTGGCAAGAATGGGGGGGGAGCGTATATTGGTTTTGAGTGTTGCTGATGTCATTAAAAAATCATCGACAGTAGCAAGGGCAAGGAAAAATCTTCAAAGAAACTCCATAAGTGAAAATATAATCTATTAATAATTCCCAGCAATATGTAAATATGTATGTATAAACGATTTTTGAAACTGTCTATTTTTTACAATTTTCTGAAAAATGGCACAATATTTTCTAGTGTGAGGGGACCACCACCCTTTGAATCTGGAATGAATGAAAAACATCTACTAACCAGGAACGGATGGTTGGTCGAAGTGGCCATATGTAAAGAGACCTACACCGGTGGATGTGTTTTTGGACGCTGATCTCGAATCTGCTTTCCAAATCTGCCAAACGATTTTCCGAATGGAGTTATGAAGGAAAGTAGTGCAGCGGTAGTAGTCCGGGTTCACGTGCGAGACGTCGTAGGATCGATTCCCTGGCGGGTTCTCTTTTTTGCCTTCGCTGCAAAATGATTGAAAAAGGCTCCCAACTACCTTACTCGATCAATGCTTGCCTGTAGTTACCCGTGCAAAGACTTTGCGAGGAGTTTCTAATCAGTTTCGGCGGTACTTACTAAAGACTGCACATGGAGCCCACAGAACTCTTGGCAGACGTTTTTGCAGCAAACAAGTGTGATATTCGTGTTCCGGAGAAAAATACCCCTAGGGACAAGTTTGTAGCCAAATTTGAGATTTCGACCAAATTTCGAAATAGGCTGGGTGGGTATCTATCCATTCATCCATCAGCCTATCATCGAAGCCTATATAGCCTTGAGACGATATAAGTTTTTTTTGGTTTCTGAAGAGTGTAAAGCAGTGTTTGTTCGCATGATTTCAACCCCACATTATTATTTTTTTCAAATTTAAAGGGTCGCCGTCGTCCAAAATAGGTCAACCCTGGAACTACCGGCTATGGATATGTAGCATCAATGAGTGACTCGCCCACTTTTTTTGAAGTTAATTCAAAATCTCGAATTTTTCTAGAAATTGGCCCCAGGAGTTATTGGACTACTTGAACACAGATCTCACATTCGTTCACTCAAAAACGGCTGAAGCGCGCGCTCCGTATACTGGCGCGCCTTAACCTTATGTAGTGGCATGCAAGTTAGGAAAAATTTCGAAGTTATCGACCTCAAACTCATCCAAAAGCAAGTAGGGCTGACCAATGATGAAGGAATCATGTTTCACTACTGCCAAATAGTCAGTCACAAAAATGCAAAAGCGAAACACGCGGCGGATCCGAACCACTGACCCGAAATCCCAAGCCCATCGCCTTACCCACCAGGCCACCAGCACACGATCGTAGAGGCTCACTGCTTCGTTCACGAGCCGCTGCTGCTGAGGCCGATTTCTCACTGTGTTAAACTGTGTGAGGGAACAAAAAACCTCCGTAACTCCGTTCAGCGAATCGTTTGGCAGATTTGGGAAGAAGATTCGAGATCAGCGTCCGAACCACATACATGACCTTGATACTTGTCTCATTTCATATGGCCAGCTTCGACCTTTCATCCTCCTAGTAAGCTTTCTCGCTGTACAACACCTGGCTTGTTAATTCATCATTTGGTCGAGACCAATTGGCATTTGACAGCTTCGTGAGAGTGATCGCATAAAATCGATAGTTCTGATTACTTAGTGTGTGGTTCAATTAAATTCGGTCGTCGTGCAAAACAACGAAAACATCTGAGAAATCAAAGCGGCGATGAGACTTCTCCGCCACCACTACCCACCAATTCGACACCCAAGGAGAACACTATATTCAGTGAGTTTTACATCTATCACTGATCTATAGATTTGTTATACAAATGTTATTATTCTACATACAATACATCATTGTAATATATCAATTATATATAATAAAACATAATGTATATGTAAAGCATAAGTGTATACCATAATAATGTTTTGTATATAAGCATATCTTGGGAATAATAAAATAAATAGGCAATTGACAACACTCAAGAATTCAGGTCTCTACAACTCTCGTTCTCAACCAATACACAGGTGACCAATGACTAGCAGCGGGCGAAGGATCGAAGCGCTTCAGTTCTGATCATACCCATTCAACTCTAGTGCGCCTGCACTCGAACTCGCCTGAAAAATCCCAGGAGCATAATAATAAAATATATTTCCTCCACGTGGTGGCCTGCGTGGGTTAACCCATGTGCAGATGAAGATTCTGTCCTTTCATGCTACCCTGGTTACAAATTGTTTGCCCTCAAAATCATCGTGCATGAAAAAGAGCATTTTTATCTCCACCAAAAACTGCACCTTCACCGCGTCTCCTCCAAAGAGATGCGTTCAACTGATGTTTACTTGTGCCCAGAGTCAACCCTGCGTTGCGCAGTTCGCAACGGCACGTTGAGAGATCCTCAACGCACGCTGTATGGGCGGAGACGCAGACGGCTCGAGCATGCGAGTGTGAATGTTCGCGCGAGAGAACGTGTCTAATCGGGCGAAACTGCGCAACGTGGCCGTTGAGAACTGCGCAACGCAGGGTTGACTCTGCTTGTGCCTCGTAACCACCGCGCTTCGTAAAATAACAAAAAAAGTCTCAAAGTTTTGACTTGATAACAAGGTCTGACTAGCTGTATGATACGTAATAGTGAACTTATATACAACTTGAATTCGCCTAGAAACTGTCATTGCTGCTGATAGTGTTCAACACCTGCAAACCTCTTGAACGTGATTTGTAGATGTAGAAAAGATGTAACGATTCACTTTTGCTAAGATCTGCGACCACTCCACGAATTCCTTCGTTCCACCACAAACTCCTTTGCTGCTCCCTCTCTACCAGCAACTGCTAGGATGAGTCTCTTTGGCGGGCAGTTTTCCTATCATTTTTTTGCTCGAAATACTTAGCATGGTCTTTTAGCCACCAACGGACTAATACGGCGAAAGGAAGGAAGAGGGTTTACCGTACATGGTAGCCTTTACCGGTTCGAAAATATGCTGTTCAAGATATCGATCGAATCTGCAAACCCTGCCACGCAGTGTTGTCTGATTCAGCCGCCTCCACTGTACATGCTTCTATGTGAAAAGGGGATTGTATAAATATTAATAGTGCATGTTGTGCTGGATAAGAGGCGTTACTCGTTATCGTAATAGTCTAAGTAATTTCGAAATAGACGCCTTGAAAAGGGTGGAATAGCGCTTGATAAGAATCGTTTTGATCTCTGCGAGCTCTTCAATATTTATCGTTTCCTGCACGGACTTTTGGCCCGTGCCGGGCTGGCGCGCGCAATTGCGCGGCGATTCCCGGACGCTTCGCGGTCTTTTGCGGCGGGATCGTACAGTTAGTCAGTAAAAGTTTAAGCGTGTGAGTATTGCGGATCAAATCCGCAAGGTGCTGCGATTCGAATTATATGCCCATATTTCGCCGTCAGATAAGGCGTGTCTATGTATTTGACGTGGCCGTCGTCGCACCTGATAGAAGTCGTGTAGATAAGTCATTTCTGATATATTCCGCTGGTTAACAGCGAAGCATGCTGGAGGTAGCTTATCCGCGCAACTTCTATCAAGTGCACGTCACTTCCGGTGACACCCACCCCAGGCACTTTTGATATCTACGGTAGTTGAAAAATAAACCAATTATCTCATAAATTCTAATCCGCATCCCTGATTTTTCGCGTATCGCTGTGATGATAGTAGTGACATGAAGGCGCTCTCTCATCTTGCGCCGAAATCTCCTCACCAACGCCGCATCAAATCTCGTGCGCGGAATGTTTTTTGAATCGCAAAATCATGCGTAGCTTATCCACAATCTGCGCACGCTTTGACGGGTTGAATTCTACTGTAGAACCCGCAAACCTTGTCACCTCCGGATCGCCGCGCATACCGCCGCGCGACTCGCCGCATGTCAGCCCGGACGAGCTAAAAGTCCCGCACTCTATGCACACTATCATACGAACTAATCGATTTCCGTTGTCCAAGTGATCCCTCTGCTTTCAGCGTGGACGCCAAGTGCTGCCTTTGCAAATCTCTTTCCAACGCCGACGACATGTTACGGGCAGTATCCAAACGTTTATGCCGTATCAACAAAACCCTGTAAGTTTTCTGCAACTAAGCAGGAATCATTGATGAAATCGAGAAACTGCTTTACAAATATCAGGTTCAGTGTTGCTGATTCTAAAAATGACTTGGCGTGCTCATGAGAAGCGTTTGTATGAAATTTTGTTTGAAGCCTCGAAACACCTTTCGGAGTGCTCTTAGAAAATCATTTATACTCTTGTAGTATTGGGCCGATCTACCCGTCACTTAAAAAGCAGAAACTGGTACCTTACGGAACTGGTAACTGGTTACTACTCCCTCTCAAGCTTTTCCAACCATCTCAAGGTTCTGTGTTCATATCGTTATTTCGACGAGGGGTTAGAGCGTTGTTAAAAAATTCGGCTCATATCCGAGCGAAACACAAACAATACTCGGATAGCTAGTTGCTAGTTGCTGAGGAGGTGCTCTTCGCTGGCAAAAGGCCGTGCTTCAACTGCACTCTTGAAGGCCGTCAGTGAGTTCGTTAGGAGTGGCCATGGGGATGTCAATGGTTACGTGCAGTGGCAAAAAGCAGAGAAAAGCCTCAATGCAAAGCAAAAAAGGCTTGCTTTGATCTCGGTGATGATCGGTGAGGGTATGTAATTTAACTGACTGAGGGGTTTTGATCAGGCGACGCTGTGTAACCCAAGAAGTGCACCAAACAATGGTTACAGTATTGTCCAGATAGAACATCATCGATGACCTTTGGCTCGAGTTCACCCACGCTCCACAACCTGGCGCTCAATAATATCAGGTTACTAAACCGATTTGGGCAACAATAATTGTCACGGCGGTTATTCAATCACTATGTACAAGACCTTGTGTAGACAAACAGTAAATTTGGCTTCTGAAAGCTGTTTCTCCAATAAAGTATATTTCCCCGCTGAGCGCCATCGCATTTCGACTGGCGGCCATGAATCCTGTATTTCTGATGGAGGCCGCGAAATGGCCTCTCATTCGCGAGCAGGTCAGTGAGGTACATCATCACAAATCCATTTCACTCTGGCACTCATTGCACGATGAATGTTCCTTCTGATTTTCTCAAATAAATGATGGTCCAGTGGGTCCTAAGGTGCTCTAAAATCCTATTTTTTATCCCATCGGGGTGTCTTCTATGCCAACTTTCGTTTCCTGAAGGCTGTAATTGAAATCCAAGAAATCCGGCTTTAATTCCTTGCCAGACTGTGATTGAAATTCAAGAAATCCGCTTCTTATCAGTCTAAAATAATTGGTTCTCACCAGGCGTCGATCAGTGATGCTGGAGATCATCTTGCCTTGAGGTCAATAAAGATAAATGTTGGTCGATAAATGTGCTTCTATTGAAAACTAGGTTGCGCTCATAGTCGGCGACTCGTCGCAACGATTGATTCGCCGGCTATGAACGCGACCTTAGATGGTGCTGAACCATCACTGTGGNGGCCATTTTAGNNNACTNCNNGTGGATGTCGTTAGGGAGCTTGCCGCACTGCGAACACGCCGTGTTGTGGTGGTGCGTCGCGCTCCCTGCATTCTTTGTGGTAGGTACCGTATCCTGTCAAACTCGCATTCGTCCACAGTCGAACGTTCTGTATAGGAAATTACTGAGTAAAGATCCTCCTTTGTCTCTGTATACTTCCACCCGTGATTTATCTGCCCTACGAAGTCATCAACCAGAAACAAGAATGTTATTCAAGCCATGGTGTAATTTTGCACTGATTTCGTAAAATGAGCGACATTCTACGTGAACTACCACAGTTTAATTAATTTTAACGCAAAAATGCCCCCTTCCACTAGCGCACATTAAACAGCCACGTCTGGAATCACCTGCTGCGCTATCTGCGCCGTCGCGCCATAGTCCTCCCAATTACACCCGATTTTTTTCATGATGAATGAATTTAGGTAAATCAGTGGTATTCCTGTAATAAATTTCTATTTCAGGTTCATTTTCAACACATCCCTTCACCATTCAATATGTGATGTCCGCAATGCTAATTTCATACATCCTTTGTATGCTGCGGCCAGGTGCGTCTGCACTGCACACTTCACAACCACCCCCAATCGACCGGACCATCAGCAACAAAAAATTATTTGTACTCCCGGTGTAGCCCAGACGTGACACGCCGCCCACTACGTTGACAAGGGCATTTATAATTAGTGGCAATTGATAGAACAGAACTGCAGTTGGGTGAAAACACTATTTTGTGTAGGCTGTCGTCAAATGTGTTGTTTGGGCTGCATTACAGACGTGCTGCTCGGAAACGACCGACATAGTAATTATACGAAGTTATTACGTTTTCTGAGAATAGTACCGTATTGTGTCGTGTCCTTTCATACTTGCACTAATAAACTTGCCAGTTTATTTACTATCTTCACGTTGTATTTACATCATACATGATATATCTAGTTATTTCCTTTGATCCGCAGACACTACGTCATGCACATGTCCTTGCACTCATTGTATGTGGCGAAATTGTTCGCATTACCATCTCGTCCATAGAATGTGAAGAGCATACAGTTCTTCAGACTTTTACTGTAGAAATATCTGGAAACGATAAAGTTTTTGAAAGGAAAACATTTGCACATCTTCTTAAGCAATGTGAACTCTTTGTTGACAGCATAGCCAATCGCCTGACAAATTTCGAAAATTTTATGGTACCCACACCACCACACATGGGGGGCTGCCCACGAATACGTCCCCCTCACCGCCACCAGGGTGAATAACGGTCAAGAAAATCCTCGACCATGGCTCTGTACTGTGTCGAGAGTGAATGTACGCGCGGAGAGCACAGACGGCTCGCGCGTGGCGAGAGTGAATGTCCGCGCGGAGAGCGTGACTGAACAGGCGAAAATCCTCGACGAGTCGTCGACAAATCCTCGACCGATTTTCCGTCAACATCACCGTTGTTTTCATAGGGCTTGATTCCGGCCCACTTGACACACTCGAACTCCGCCCCAATTCTCTCCAAAGCTGCCGTTGACCGAGGGGTGGGGGATATAACTGAAGGATCGGAAATGCTGTGATTTCATCTATTTGTGCGTTTTTTTAATGCGGTAATGAGAACACACGATTGTGAGAAAATCTTCTCTCCCACTAATATGACCCCCTGAGGTTGCCCGAACAAGCGGTGGGGTTGAGGTGGGGGCCTATATGGCAGGCGTTGTCTAAAGGCGGAACATATGCGTGTGCAACTAAAATCGGGCCATGTGCCAAAAGTAGTCGCGTGCAAGCTTCAATCTAAACGTTTTCAACTGGATTTTTTTCCTTTTTTCTTCACTGCCGGCCCACTTGGCACCGATACGTTCGTATTCGTGTGCAAGAGCCACACCAGTGCGATCCTGGGGCATGCCTTTAACTATATGTATTCCTTCAGCTCACCTCGGAGTATGTGATCCCTTGTCGCCAAATTTACCGGCATCGTACTGCAGGCCACATAGATAATCTGAAA
>MU891790.1:0-11832 GCA_036418205.1 Ostertagia ostertagi
TTTTCTGGCGCTATAGCAAGGTATGTGGGCATCCTTTGGGAATAAGCCTAGAATGGGGCAGGAGATCAGCGAAAAATAAAAACTGCTCCTAAAGTCTCACCTACTTTGCCTAAGAACGTTTTGAACAAAAAGGGATTTCTTTAGCGGTTTCAAGTGCATTGCCACGACAATGCCCCCGTATGTTGCTATAGCGGCGATTTTCATTTTCTTCTAAAAAATTCCTCCTCCCCCGACCATCACCGCCCAAATTCCTAGTGGACGATGTCACCTCTGTGATCGTTCCCTGGGGCGGAAAACCTGAGTAACTCTATCGGGCAGGCGTCATCCAGTGTGTAGACGGAACATATGCTTGCAGCAACGGCACGGACAATAATTCCTGCGGTTTTTCGCCGCAGATTTATGGCACATATTTTCCCGAGCAATTTCCAGAACAAGCTACGGGGTCAAGGGGTTGGGTATGGGAGGAATAATGACGGGAATTGGTTGAAATGATGATCAGACTTGAGCATGTGATTCAACGGCAGGCAGCAGCAATAATTGAGAAGGTATTGGTTGGAGATGAGAGAGTAATGCACTTGATGTTTTCAACAACACTACGGACTGAAATTGCCTACCGCGCCGATACGCCCAGCGTTATACTTCCGGCCTACAGAAAACAGCACATACACACAGAAAACTCACAGTACAACCGATTTCACTGAGACGGAACTCTTGGAGCGCCTGAGACGAGCCATTGCACCAGCACAACTAACGGACTTGGAATCAATCTTTATGGGGCCTTTTTGATCGGCGAAGTCACTCAACAAATAAGGAATGCGGATGACTAGCATGAAAATAGCTCATGAGCTGGCCATCCTACTCATACAGGAAAAGGGTTTCATGGCCCGTACAATGTTATCACCACATTCAGCTCCATGTCAGTCCGTTTATCGATTTTCAGTTAAATCAATCAATTAGTGGATCAATACTTTTTTGAGATGCACCACGCATTCGGCTTTTACCTGAAACTGCCTCGGTGGTTAGAATGCATAAGTAGCTCTTGCGGTTGGTAATGGTGTCCGATCTAAGGTCACTATCATTCCTTAAGGACTTGGCTGAAAGCTTCAACAAATTAAGGCTACGGTTCCAAGAGATTGACCCGAATTAGGTGTGGTATTAGGTTAGCCGGGGTGAGATTTGATCCAAGACTGGTGAGAGAGGCAGCAGCGCCTGCTGCCACTGCCTGACGAATTCTATAAGTAGGAGTAGTTTCCTCATGTTGTTATGAAACCAACCGGCCAGTAGGGGGGGGGGTGATGTTTAGAACCGTACTGATACCCACGGACTGCTCAAAACATGCGCCTTGCGTGTCCTCCCTTTCAGAAAACGAGAAGAGTGTCGGGTGTAGGACCATACACCACAGGTGACGACGGATTCCAAGCAATCTTCAGTAGTGATAGCTGATTTTTAGGTAAATGATAGTTGTAATTAGTGACAACTGATAGAATACAACTGCAACAGGCTAATCATTTCATTGGCAAAAAAACATTTACATTTTGTGGAGGCCGTCGTCACTTGTGGTGTATGGTCTGCACCCGACGCTCTTCTCGTTTTTTGAAAGGGAGTATACCTGTTCCGCAAATAGGTCTGATTTAGTGTTTGGTAATTCCAGAGAAGCGAGAGGGATAAGCTGAAGCAGTGAGGGGAAGGGGTCCAAATTAAGCTCTCTCGCCTTGCTCGATGAACTACTCCAATTTCTCTCGGGTTGGACTTTTTGTGCTTTAAACTCTTCCCCTTTGGCTCTTCTAGACGCCTTTCTGAGTGAGTCAGCTAATCCGCTCTTGGTGCAACTTGAAAAAGTGAGCCCAGAAAGGATGACGCGATTAGCAAGGCTATTAACGTCCATTAGTGAGGCGGAGGTAAAGAGCAGAAGTTGTAGACGGAAGCGCTGATCTTAGATTCCGGTCTACAGATTCGCATAGCTTCACGATATCCTGTTGTGGGTGAAAGTGGAGCAGCTTTCTCAGAAGCCGCCGCGATACGCTCTGTGGAGACCGGATACAGCCCAGCTCCTCCCTTAAGTGATACCAGGACGGGGTCATACTAACTTGGGTATCCTTAGCCTCTACTCGTAGAAAAGACGACTGGGTAAAAAGCCGACGGTGAGAAAAGCGTCCAAGATTAGGAATAGGGTTCAGGTACATGGCACACATGATGAGTTAAGCCGATGTCATAGTGCGATCGAGCGCACTCGCTGGCCAAAAGTTCGATTCACTGGTGCAACGCTCAGGTCCAGCTCGGAGAGACTTGCACATCAGCCTAAACAAGCTCTGTTGGACTTTTTACTTTGCCAGGATCGGCTCCACCCAGACCCCCCCCCCCCCCCCCCCGGCTAATACAAACCGTTCCTCCTTAGTCACAGGTTCTGATCGAAACTTTTCATAGTCTGAAGCCCGTCACAGAGCAATGTGGTTTAGACTTGTTGCTTTAGGCTAAATGTAGCGCTCTTTACTCCTAGTGCTAATACTATTGGGCTATTCAATAAGAGTTCCACTAGAGCGAAAACCAATAAAATGACATCGATGATTTCCGACGGCGGAACTAATGTCAATAATTTGACTTCCGCCAGTATGTGCTTTGATGATCGTGCAAACATCGGAGGAGGAATTGGCTCGGGCGCCGTTAACGTATAAGAAACACGATGACACGAGAACGATTGAAATGATGGAGACAACGCAAAGAGTCGATTCCTTTGTTGGAATCGGGGAATCGAATTCCGGAAAAGTGAGATTCCAATGTCAGAATACACACACATGAGGACAAGCCACCTGTGCGACACACACAAGCTCCAGCCAGCTGGGTAAATAACGAAGAAACGTGGAAAATGCGCGCGCGCGAGAGAGCAAGGCGAAACTCGTCCCTGTTCCATTTTGATTCCCCTATCGACAATTACTAGCGCATATAACCCCGGTCGAGGAACAATGTGAAGTGACAAGTGTGGGTGGCGGATCAACACGGCTCGATTGAGTGACTCAAATATGTATGAGTTTCGCATAATATAGAGAGAGAGATGGCTGGAGCGATCAGGCGGAAAGCAAAATGGCACTCGGCAACAGCTTTGAACTGGAAACATAGCAAAATATGGTGAAAAACGAGGAAAAATCGCCCACTGGGGGATATCGACGAGCTTCTTCAGCGCCGGGTTGCACTTTTTGTTTACAATTTCCTATGGAAACTACAGAATCCACGGGAGAGGTAAAGTTCAGGCATCGGTATGGGAACCCTGCGGTATCGAATAGTACCGAAAAGGCCTATATTTTGATAGAAACTGATGACGGCTGCGATCCGTGATAGTTGGAATTCGCGTGCAAACATCAGTCTCCCATCGACGGGGCAGAGCGAGTCGTTGAGAATCACAGAACGACGTTATAGACTTTCGGCAAGCATTAAAAGGGCATCAGAAGAAAGAAGAACATGAAAAGAGCCCCCGATCGGTCCCTACGAGGGGAACGGCGGAAGCATGTCTGGAACCACCCGAGTCGTGGAGCTTTATTGGTTCTCAATAACAGATGGTCGACATCGCGTTACGTCAGCCGGCCGATCGACCCTTCAGAAACACACGTGCAACCAGCTGATGTGAATGCCTTGTCCAGACATCAATATTGGCATTCATCTGGAATGAGCTCCGTTTTCTACGCTTGGGAGCGTTCTAGCGCTAGGGTGAAATTACCCGTTACAGATGTTTTCGGCTTGAAAGCCTCAGGCAATCCCATAAAGTTTGACGATTGGTGGGGAGATGGTAGATAGACAGAGTGGGGAATTGGACAAATGCCGGGGCGCAGCAACAAAAGGCTTCTAACCAGCCAGCCGCATGCACGCCGTCATCACCGGCACAGTTGGCACGAGCCCAAGATTAACTGCATTTGGAGCCGAGCCAAATCGAGCCGCAGCGCTGAGGGTGGGCGTCGCGGCCGATCAATGGTCTACCTCATCGCGAGGAGGAACCTCGTCGTTGCTAAGCCAAAATTAGCCTCGACGGAGGGAGGCCATTGTGTGAAGAGGGTGGCGAGGGCGTCTGAAGGGTACGTGAGGGTCTATCGAGGACGTCAGCTGATGAGATTTGGGCGATTCCTCGAATTCGGGGGGAAGACCATTCAACTACGAAAAAGTTCCCGTTTCATGACCTTTCCGGGGAGGTCGTCAATCTACTGCGGGAGCGAGGAAAGATTAAAAGGTCTCGGAAATTGAGGGGATTACCGCTAAGACGAGACGAGCCCGTAGACGTACATAGCAACGACGAAATGTGACGGCGGGGGGGGGGGTGAAGAGATCGTCGGTAGCTGTGGGAGCGAGGCATAAAAACACCGTCGCCACGTACTCACTCTCACGCATGCACAACAACAACCTATCGCATTGCGACAACAACAACCCCTCCCAACTCACTCTCATAATTTTTCTGTTTTTTTCCCAACACAATTATATTGCCCCCAGCCCGTCCCCCACGAATGCACCGGAATCGATCGTGGAAAGAACACAAACATCGAGCGAACTTTGGCGACATTTCAATTGCCCGCGGTGGCATCGTAGAGCTTCGAGCGCTGACTTCTATAAATAGGAAAGCCTTCTACTCTGTTGCCCTTTTGAGCTCACCTTCTTGCCCTGAAAATATCACTGGGCCTTTAGACCTGCCAGAAGACCTTCAGGAACTGATTTATAATTGTTTCAAATTCATCTAAGGAAGTTCTGCCCCTTGAGCCGACAGTTTCTTCCCTTTTCGGCTAAGTCAGAACTTAGGATGTCCTCGTAGTATAGGATAACTCTGTTGAGAACAGTTTGTCACTGAACGCGCCAAGTGGAAGAGCGCATGCGTGATCAGCACAAAATCTGATCTCTTGCCCTTGAACAAGAGTTCCGGTCCCAACCAGTCCTACGAGCCAGCAGCCATGTGCTCTTATTTTTTCCTTTTCCCTTGGCCAAAAAATCACACATCAATGTGTGGAGTGGTGGGGATGGATGCTCGCTTGCCTCGGCAGGGATCCGATCCACGAACTAAAGCTCTAGTCATAGCAGCGCTCCTTCCCCCTACACAGCAGCTCACAGCGATTTAGCCCTGAAGGGAGCTCCAATTCCAATGGATCTTTTCTGTTTTTGGCGAGGTTCCACGGGATACTCTATGGAAAGGCCTAACGGAGAGGAGCGAACTCAGAGTGAATAAAAATTTCTTACAATTAGGCACCCCGAGAACCTCTTCTCTCTAGGCTTAGCCTAAAAGTGAGCGCCTGTGACTCCGACACGATTTTGAGGACTGCTCATCCCCCTCCCCTGAGCGAAATTGCGCCTTCTTTCTAATCAGAGTTGCACTAGTAGTAATTTCCCTTTACAAAACTGAAATAAAGTCTGTTTACCTAAGCGCCCAGTTTCACTGGCTCTCTGAACGTGGCTCGGGCTGCCCTTTCCTGGGCCATTATCTTAGAATGAGTCACGAGCATGTTCCCATCAAGACCGACGACATAACAGCCTATAAAGAAACTTGCAGAATGACGAGAGGAGTTAAAAGGGCACCCGCTATTTCTGGGAATCGACTTCGACCGATACTGTCCTGGAAAATTGCATGCGGTTCTTTTGACTGAATTCGATTAGGAGAACTGGATAATTCCAGGGAAAATTCGTCATGATACAATCAGTTCCATGAGAATCGAATTTTTTGTTACACATTTGGTGTCGACTGTTCGATTCGTCAGCCATTCCACCCAAATGGGGTGTAGTTCTTCGATTGAAATGTGGACTGAAAAGGGAAAGGCTTCTATAGAATGAAGGGGATATTGCCTATAAAGCTCTTACTCTTCCGGAGTAACTCGAATGCATGGCGTATCCAAAACAGGACAGCTAATAAGGGCTATTCTATTCTTAGTTAGTTTCCTATTCATATCCTTCATTCTCTTTACTCTTTTTTTTCTTATGCTTGTTCGAAGAAAAGATTTTTTACCATCAACACTTGTTCTAACACTTCATATATAAGGATCCTCAAGCAGAAACCGGTAGGAGGTTGCCGCTAAAAAAGTAAGACCCAAGAGGTTAACAAATCAATCGCTGATGCCGCACTACAGAGGAGATGACTGATGTGAATGACTAGGCGACAAAATTTTTGTCACGGACAATCGACAGCTGTGCAACGTGGTATATCATTCGGCGCCGTGTATTGTGTCACGTCCAGAGCACGAAACCTGGAGCGCATCTTAACCATCTAATGCTAGTTGTGCCTTCTATGCCTTCGAGGTTAGAGTGCTTGATCTTCTCGGGAGAAAATTAGTAAAGGCAGCTGTGAACATCGACGCGCCGCATTCCAGTAAGCTAACGAATTCAATAGGAATGGGATGCGTGGCGCACTCCAAGGATTTAATCGATCAACCAGGGCTATCGTGGCCACACACTCATTCTTCCTTAAACAGTGAGAAACACTATGGGGAGGAAATCGTTTCTGCCTTCTACGCACTTTTTGACTTTTCTAAAAGAACTTTTTAAGTGAAAAAGGAACTTAGAGTTTCAGAGGTACAGGGAAGCTTGGAGTGGGGGGGGGGGGGTAGGTGTGCAAAAATGCCGTTGCGGGATACTCTTTCGCCGTCCTACCCCCATTTTCCAGGCCGCTTCCCACTAGTGCTAATAGCTACTCAAATTAGTCTTCTCATCCTTTGATATGTTTTGGTTGGAAGTAAAATGCTTGTTCATCATTCCCTGTTGGAGATTGTACTACCGTAGAATAAAAGGCAAAGGATCAGTAATGAATAGCAATCCGTATTTCAGCCTAATAGAACACCTGCTTACGAGCCCACCCAAATACTCCAACCGCCAAAGACCTGATTGGGGAATAACAATCCATCTTTGAAAAAAAAAAACTCCAAAAAAAATTTAAAATGTTGAAACAATAGACGTTATCGCAAACCTCTTCTGATGTCATACCCTAGAAAGATTCATCTATGACTTCCCTCAAGGTGCCAAAAAGTAAACGCCTTGAGAGAGGGTGGAAGAGGGGGTGTTTATAGACGGGGGCCCGCTAAAACAAAGTGACTTCTTTATTAAAACCGGAGGCCGACTCTTTGTCATAACGGAGGGTTTCTTTTCCTTTGGTAGAATACCTTATCCCTTCAAGTAAAACTATGAAGCTCTCTCCTCGCCATTCTATTCGGTCCGCTTCTCTCTCCACCTCAATAATGATTCCCTACGGTTGAGGAATTGTGAAGCACTCTTCGACGTAGTTGCTAGAATGGAAATGACCACATTCCCTATGTGATTTTAATCCCTTCTAGGATAACTTCCGCTTGTCCGCTTGCTCTATCCCGAAATCAATACAGCAGATATGCATAATCAAGCATGGACGGGTCTAAGTTTTTTTTCAATCGCTTTGTTGAAAATGCGTTCAGGCAGCTCTCAATGTGAGAGCGGATAATCAGTTTTCACACCCGCTCGTAATTGTTGACACTTTACAAACGCAGATGTGCTTCCTCGACAAGGCTGTGGAAAAAAAAGCACATGTGTCCGATAGGATGAGCGCTATTCACATTCTGCACTAAGCTGTTTTCAGGGAAAAAGGTTGCTGTTTTGCGTCAGCATGTGGGCGTCAGGCAACGCTGGCAATCGTCCAAAATTATTCATTCATTCATTTATTCATCACAGATAGGAATTGTAGATATTATAAGACATAGTGTGAACACCAACAAAACCAATAGAAAGAAGAAACTAATGGGCACGCAGGTGTAAATCAAAGGGGGGAATTGCTAGATTTCTTTGGTTTGAAAAATGAGCGGAAGACAAAAGGAGCACGAAAAGAGTAGCAAAAAAGAGGATAAGAAGAATCCATAAAGGAAAAGTACAAATGGCAGGAGGAGGAGCTAAATGGGGGAGAGCCAGAAGGCAGGTTGTTGAGGTGCTTGGCTGGCCTTCGGTCGCAACATTAGACCGGAGTGAGGTGAATTCATTGAGCGAGGTAAACTAGAAATCATTGACGGATTATCGCTGGAATTGCGGGCACCGTCGGCTTGTGTGTGAATACATTACCTCCAAATATCTCATAACTAGTTACGCTAGTACGCACAGCGCTAATTCGCTACTCAACGGCGCCATCAACCGCGTGAATTTCCCTGGTGTGAAAAAAAACCACAACGCAACCGTTCCCGAACATAGAAACGTGTGTCTAAAAAGTGGCTAGTTCCACCTAGACCAGCCTCCGTCTCCCAGTTGAAACTGAGTGAGACCTTCCGGGCGCCAGCAAAAACGTCAAACGCTCATAAAACGTGTTCGAATCCAGATGCCATTCCAGACAGAGAATCAGTCAAAATGAAAAATCGATTACAGGGTAGACTGGGAAAAGACAGGATCGTCTGAGACTTTCCACTATTTTTCTCTTCTCAGAGGTGTAGAAAAGGGACCATAGATCCTAGCACGAATACAAGCGATGATGAAGTAGCGCCTCGAGTTTCATGTTCCTCTTCCAAAGAAGTTAGCTAATTTAGGTTAAGATAAGTCAAGCGTTGCCATCACCAAAATCCTACCAATTCTACCAATGGTATTGCCGCTACAAAAATTCCCACAATGTCTAACAAATGGATATTTCCGCTACAAAAGAGCCTTCGAGATGAGTTCCCCTCTTTTTTCACTAACAAATCACCGCGGTTCAAATGGCAAATCGCTAATTTTTCACTCGGGCCAAAGTAATACAATGAAATTGAGCCGTACCCACGGATGATGAGTGATCGGAAAGCCTAGATGAAACATTCAGAAAAGGTTTGTATTTATGATATGCAGGCCAATTCTCTGAAATATCAGGGGAGAGGGCTTTTAGACTTTCACTAACTACGGGCTCATATTGTATTCATGGCTACTATGGGACTGGATGAAATCCTACCTAGGCTAGGGGAACAAAAATCCCTAAAATTTTCAGTAGTCTCCATGTCGTCCTTTCTTGGAACCTCGGCATTTGATGTTCAAATTTGCTGCAATTGTGTTGTATGCTATGCCATGTATTTTTGTAACTAATTTCGTTTTACTGACGTCAACTAACGCAGGGCGTGAGCTACTGCTCCGCATCGGTGGAATCATCGACTATCTCCAGGCCTCTGAAGAAGACGAAGCTGTCGAAACGTCAGGCCAGTAATAAAGATTCCATCTTAAAAACCTCGTTTGGCATACAGTACAAAACACAAATTGCAGCACTTAACAAGTTTTACATTTCTCCCAATATCGCCGCCGAGGAAACTGATATGATTATATCTGTGCAGGTTCGACGGACTACTCGAACTCTGACCTTCAAGCTGCTTTAATTCACGCCCTCGTCAGCGCTCTCTCGCCTTATCAGCGGCTCGTGATCACAATAACCCAGACGCTCAAACTTTTGCCTGTAGTTGTGGCTCACCCACCTGGGAGTCTCTCCCCCTACAAGGCTTAGTCCTTGGTCTCTCACCTTCTTGGGATTTAGAGCCGACCATAGCCTGTGCTCTCACGATTCGTGGCTTTTTTGGGCCCGCAGAATGGCCAGAATTCAATGTCTATTTCAGTCATTATCGACCATTAGAAATCCATAGAAATAGCCTGGGAACATTTTGCTAAGAAAGTTCTCACGATTCGCTCGCTATAGTGCACCAAAATTTAGCCTACCTGTTTGGATTCACACAAACGAACTCAAAGAGTTCTCGAGTTTTTCAGTACGAAAACGAAGGTATGGCACATGGAACAGGATGGTTTCACTTGGAAAGTCTAAAGGTTTTTTCAGGGGTTAATAAAAAATTAAAGAGCAAATAAATAAAATAATTGACGATTTAAAAATGGTTTGTTTTGTGCGAAATTTGAAACTTCTTTAGCTGTAAAGCAACCCTATTCTTACATGTAGACATTTACGTATAGAAGTCTGAGGCCCGTGTCACAATAACGGGCAAAGGACCAAATGACCCCCTGTTAAGTAACCCTTCAAAGGTCCAACTGCTAGAAAGATATGTGGGAACGTTAACAGAATTTACAGAATAGATTAGGAAAGAGGTGCAGGTCTGAGTCCCGCCTGAGGCGAAGGCTTCAGTCAAAACCCAACATTCTTGATAGAGAAGAGAAGGAGCTCCTGTTAGTGAATTGACGTCAACCGTAATGGACTACGGTAAACATCTATACTTAAAAACTAATCAGTTCCTCTAACTCGGTCAGCAGCAGTTACTGGTAGTGATAACAGAGGTGAGTGGGACAAGATAAGAGTAGAGTAGGGGATGAAAGGTTGTCACAGACATCCCCCGGTGTGTGCTGTGATGGCGGGAGGGGTGTGCTGCGTGTGTGTGTTTGTGTCGTCGTCGTTTGTGGCAAAGGCGACCGACGACGACGTCGCATTCCTTTCATTGCGACGTCCTCACATGACTGCTGTTTTCAATGTTGTTTTCGGGTTTGCACCCGACCAGTACGTGCCCCTCGTCTTCTTGAGTCGATTCAGTTGATCTTACTGTCAGTCGCAGGGGTTGATAATACATACCTAAGGGGCCTGACGGCAAATCCTAGCCTTCTGGAACTCGGCCTACATCCAGCTGCAGAGGCTCGAAATGCAACTTAGGAATGGAAATGCGAAATGATACCTCCTGTAATTAACCTTGGTATAAGCCGTGGACTCCACATCCTTTCAAATTTCTACAGGCATTTGCTTGCATATTAGCAAACAGTTGCGTGCTGACCCTCACCCCCACACCCTACTTTTCCAACTTCCACTTTTACAAGTACACCACTCGTGTTTTGGCATCAATAGACGGGTTAGAATGGCATGGCAGGGCTTCGGGACTACACTTTACCTTTCAACCTGAAGAGGACGCTTCCAGAAATAATCGGCCCTGTTAGAGATTTTCTATGAAAGCGACTTTCTAATTGCATGAAGGAGGAATAATCGATAGGAACGAAGGGGGAAAATTGCATAATTGAGAGACAGGCGGTCCTCCTGAGGGCGGACCGTCGCGCAATTGACAGCGAATTACTTGACCTCGGCCATCTAAGGCCGATGTCAGACTTTGCGAATCGCGCGATTCGCTAGCGTCTGCGGTCGCGTCGCGGCCAGTGAATCACTCAATTGGCTGGTACCGCAACGCGACCGCGGACGCTAGCGAATCGCGCGATTCGCAAAGTCTGACATCGGCCTAACATGGCTCACTCTTGGCGCGGTTGGCGGGGTACGCCCACCGACTATCTAATCACTCGCCGCAGGTCTATACGTGGCGAGTGATTAGATAGCAGAGAGAGCGTAGTTGAAGAGGGCACAGCGATGAGAGTCGCATCAATGCGCAAATCAACGGGCAAGGAAGGGGTCCCATTTCTCGGGTTTCGGGCCGTTTCAATGGTTTCTTCTTCATCCCTGCTCCACTGACCACCTCTACCCTTATTTCCAATGAGCTAACTTTTCATCGTAAATTCTACCAGCATCGTACTGGGCGTGTAAATCGCCCGACAAGTCACCTAAAGGAGTCGTAGGCGCTATCGTAGGATACGGGGGCATTTTGGTGGCGATGCACTCAAAACCGCGTGAAACATCTACTATTTTGGATTAAAAACGGATTAAGCCTTATTTGATGGAAGAGAAACTTCAGGGTTCAACGCTTTCTGCCCTCTCTCAGGCCTAGTTCTACAGAATACCCCGGTATCTTGTGATAGCGCCGTCATGAAGTTGGAGTTCAGTGAATGGGTCATTGAGGAAATTATAACCAGATGTGGTGAGAATGGCAAAAAACAGTGGACTGTGGTGGAGTTGTATGTACAGCGGCGGCAGGTGCGATCGTTTAATGGCATGAGGCGAACGAGAAATGCGACTTGACATGATGTCTCGACGCCGCGATTGACGACCGC
>MU891794.1:0-12874 GCA_036418205.1 Ostertagia ostertagi
CGCCTATTTAATTAATTGTTATCCAGACCCCCCCCCGTCACCGCCGGGACCTTCCTTTCCTGCGCAAGCTTTCTATCCTCCGCTATGGTCCCTTCCTCCTGTGACACCAACACCTCCTGGAAGTGACGCGTATGCAACACAATGGTGTTTCAATACAGTAGAAGGGACACAATCATGATATGACGGTAGATTTTTCGCTTCCTCATCCTCCCTTCCTCTCCACTGCCCTCCAGCTGCCACTGCAGCACCATGTGGAATGAACGGAAGTGTGCTAAGCAGGTGTTTATATAGCCCTGAAGAGTGTTATCACAACTATCCTGCTACAAAACATTGATATCTCAAATCCTGTAAGCTACCCGATTTGTTAGCGGTTTGTTTATCCCATGAGCTTCCTTCTCACTCACTTCATTTTGCGGACGGACACACATACATACATACATACACACACACACATACAGACACACAAACCGACACACAAAGTTAGCGCTTTATAAAATAGAAGGATAGCGTTCAGTATAGCACGTACTGTCGTGTAGTTAGCCGGTTTTGGATCAGCTTTTATAGCGATGTTTATGGTAAGATGGGACTATATTGGCAATAGGCTTGCATAAATTCTTCATTTGCCTCCTACTCAGAAATGCATTGCAAGTATTAAGAGCTAAGTAGCTATCACTTAGTTATGCTTAGTGGTTTGAATATTTCAGTCCAAAGTTGTGTTCCAGATCCTCGAATGGTGGCAGATCTTGGAAACACCATAGACTTTCTACATCGTGTCCGAGCGTTGAAAGTTCGTGGAGCGAAAGGCTATGTAGGCACGTCGAATATTGTGTGGAACTCACTTTCATACAGTTTACACTTCTGTAAAAATTTATTGGCTCTTTGGGTGAGTGAAATTGGGAATATTGGATAATTTGAACGTTTTCAACTCAAATGCCGAAATTATTTGTCACGCATTTTCGGATCGGATGCATCTCAAAGTGCATGGATTGAAACGCCAATAAAGCGTACCTCGGGGCTGGTCGTTCATGTTTCTATGGAATAATCTCGGGTTATGTTTGTTGGTGTTTGAGCCGCAAACTACAGGGGTGGCCAAAAAAAAGAGACACTTCACTCAACATTCAAAACGGAATTATTTACGCGTCGCGAAACCAAACCAAATGACCCCAACTGAATATTGAAGAGCACGTTATAATCTATCAACAAGCTACACAACAGCCTTCTACACCGACGACATCAGAAGATTTTCCCACGGAAGCATTGTGCGCGGTACGATCTCAACGAGGTCGTTGAGATACCATAGACGATTACGACGTCTCTGAAACGCAGGTCAAAAGCGGTTTTGCACATTCACAGCTAATGTCTCTGGAAGCTATTCAACAATTAATTCACTGAGGAAATTGTGTAGCAGCTTCAGGTCGGAGCGATTTCGGTAAGCCTCGTTGAGCTCGACGGTGACGGCAGATGACGTCATATTCTGGAGACGGCAGGGGCAGTGAAGGAGTGCTTGCTTCTGTTTACGGAGGAACAACTAAGGAATATAACGCCATAAAACTTTCATTAACATCGGCTCCCTGTGTGACGAAAAGTTCGATGATGTGCGCCATGGGCTGAGTGTCTCTTTTTTTTGGCCACCCCTGTATAGCGCAGATTTCGGAGCTGAGAAATCAGAGGTTGACCGTCAGCTAGAAGATGAAGGTGCTTAGAAATGAACAGTTCGGTGGATACGTCGAAAAAAGTAAATCTAGGAATCGGAGTGTATCTGAGTGGTAATGAGTTGGAGCGCCGCCATTTTGCCAAACCATTTTCTGGATGCGCACGCATGCCGAATTTTCTTAGATCCTAGTGGTTTTAGAATGCGAGTGGCGGCCTGCGCCCAGTAGCTGCGACGTGTCTTCCAAATAGTTTGTCTGTAAGTGTTTTTGCTAGGTCTTTTCTACTGGCACTCACGATCGAGTACTGCCGTTTGTTTGAACAAGAACATTGGCAATGTTTAGAAGAAGTTGACTTTTCGTTCAATGATCTTAAAGGGATTGATGAAAGTGTCGTAAGTTTTACTATATTAAAGTTTTTTTCGTTAGAGTTGATAAGTTATTCATTTTACTTTGTAATATTTAGCGTTTACTCGGTAGTGTGCAGAAATTGAACATTAGCCACAATAACGTAACAGAGATTGGTGGATATTTGCAACATCTCACGTGCCTTACGGAATTGGACTTGTCATCGTGAGTTTATTGTATTTGTAAAAGATATTATATTTTTTGGTAGTTTTGTTGTTGCTCAACTGAATGGGTATCTCCTCGGAAGAATTTACCTCAGATTATTCCGAGTATTTCACTCTGTCACAGATGTATTCTTGGATGATGTACTCAGAGTTTCCACTACTCAATCAAACCAAGGGGAAGGTCTTTCAGGAAATGCCAGCTTTTTCAAAACGGTTTTTGCATGATATAGGGGTACATGCATGGAACACAGAAC
Source organism: Ostertagia ostertagi (assembly GCA_036418205.1). NCBI lineage: Eukaryota > Metazoa > Nematoda > Chromadorea > Rhabditida > Trichostrongylidae > Ostertagia > Ostertagia ostertagi. The sequence goes on from MU891794.1 coordinate 2,476, forward strand.
CATGTTCATTTTTCCTGAGCGGCCCTCTGAATACCAAAAAAGGGGTGATGAAGTGGTCCGTGGTTCGAATCCTCGCAGTGACAATTTTTTGCATTTTGTGTTGGCGTTTCAAAATTCGCGAAAAATAGCGTCAGCGGAAACAACTTATGTCATATCTATAATTAGGACCATCAGCAACCTTTATACGTAGACTTTGGCTGAAAAACTGGTGAAGAAAGTTAAGAACGGCAGTTCCTTAAGAAATTTTTCTTCGCTCCTTTTTTGGTATTCAGAGGGTCGCTCAGGAAAAATGAACCACAGTTCTGTGTTCCATGCACGTACCTCTATATCATGCAAAAAACCGTTTCGAGAAAGCTGGGCATTTCCTGGAAGACCTCCCTGGTAAGCCTGGGAGTGCCATAGTAGTTGACATCTTGTCCTTGTTGTTTGAAACGGCTAAACCAATCGTTGATGTCCCCGCGGCGACCTTTTGTATCGTCGCGTGATACAGTGGTGCGCCACGGCGTACAGAGCAGTACTGTTCTGTTTGAGGCTTTCAAAAATTTTCACGTCCTTCAGTTGTTGTGACAATTTCCGGTACCATAACACAACATAAGTGATTATTGTTCATCGAATAGTGCAGCTTTGTGATCGCTGTAGAGCCGTAGTATAGAAAAAGAAACGTCCACCATTAAGCAATCTGCCTATTCAGCAAGGAGAGGCGAAGGAATCACCCGCTTATCAGGAACCCGATCAGAAAAATATCTGCCGAGAACATTTTCTGGTTTCACAGAGTGCACCGCTCAAGCACAGCGCTAAGCAAAACTTCCCTATCTTCTCTATTTTTGTGCTTTTCTTGTCGCGCATACTCATTTTCTTCGCCAGAGTTTCATATCGATCTCGATCTTCGTATATCTGTTCCATTAGAAGTTCCGAAGGCAATTTTTTCGTCATATTTTATTTATTGCTACATTCTTGGGTCATTGCTGTAGTATTGTCGTTGACATAGCCATGGTTCCGTGATCCGGATGCTCTGCTCAGTTGCATCGGCGACTGAGCAGAGCATCCGGATACCTGGCTTCAGGTAAAAGAAAGTTTGTGAAGCGCTTCTTTTGAGTGCGAAAAGCTTGTCTGCTGAAGTGAATAAGGGTTGAGTTTACTTGATGAGTTGCCAGTAGTATTACGACCGTCTTGCATAGGCCTATCGGCTTTCTGTAGGATAAAAACGCTTCAATATGCCATTATAATCTTCGGTCGGATTCACATGCGCGGCTTGTTCGAAAAAGTGATCATCAACGCCTAGCTCTATCCTTTTTATGCTTTTTCTCATTCGTTAGTCAATTGCTTACTGTTTTGGCAAATACTGATCAAATTTTTTCGAAGCAAAATGATGCTTTAGTAGCATACAGAATGCGACGTGAAAAGATGTAGCTGACCATGAGATTTTAGTGGCAATTTTAGGAACGGAATAACGTCAGTGCACAATCGGAAAATCAGTTCTTAGGAAATTCTTAAAAAGTTAACTACTCGCTCATAAACGCCATTAAAGGATGTCTCGGTTAGCTTATATTTTGTCTTTTTATTGTTGCAAAATTTGAACGAGTTGATACTTTGTCAATCCGCAGTTCGCGAGTAAGACTGATCATTATCTACTGCGCGAGTTCAACCGAAATTTGAGCTCTTATGGTAGCCGTGGGGTTGTGAAGTACTGTCCACCTAGAGAACACACGACGTATCGGTGACTTTCGCGAAGATCTTTGTCTTGCCCACCGAATGGACTTCAGTGGTTTAATTTCCGGGCAAGCACTTGAGAGTCTCCAAATGAACGAAGAATGAAGAGCGTATTTCAAATTAAACTTTGTTTCGGAATTTTCCTTCCGCTACGTAATTTGTTTGCCCTACTTTTGGATGTATCCAGAAGAAGCCAAATTAAATTTGGGCGAGGGGATGGGGGGTGCATAATTCTATTCTGTTAACAAAGTTGCGACGTAGATCTCGCGCAGCTTCTTGAGATTTTCCTTAGTGCATACGAGAAGTGTTTTTGTATGAAATTAAGACAAACTTTCTGGATATTTGATCGTTTCCAAGATACATTTCCTTTGCCTTTGGTATAAGCAGCTTGCATTTCAGGGAAACATTTCTGAGCTTTCAAATTTCTCTTTAGGTCTTTCACGAATGTACTCGCTGGAATATCTTGATTTACGAAACAATGCGATCGAAACAGTAGAGGCAGTCTATCCGCTGGGATCGTTACCGTGTTTGGAAGCTCCTCTACTTGAAAGGCAACCCTGTTCGAAAGGTTGTTGAGTATCGGACACGCCTGCTTGAAGCATTTGGAGAAAGGAGTTGGGAGGTGTGTTTCTGTTTCAGACACGGCTTCGTCTCAGGGCAAACATTCAAATAATCTGAAATTGAATTGGGGAATCGTACTTTCGCGAAAGGTGTTGTGAGGAGCGTGTTTTATTTTCTTGTTCTATGGGAATTTTGCCCATAAATACTTTATTGGGTTCTCACAAGCTTATTTGCCCACACGGTAGGCCTGAAATGTATCTTGAAGTATCGCCTCCCCTCCCAACTTTTTTTTTCGGAATTTCTTCCATTTTTCAAAGTAGTTTTCATTCATTGCTGCATAAGGCATCACTGCATGACGTTGCGTAGCTCTGTTTTATCAATGTCGCTCACGTTTAATTTGCCTTTATGAATCGTAGTCTTAGAAAACCACAAAAGTCCTGTCCAGCAAATGAATTACCATGGCCTAAACATTGTCATATTTCTAGATGTAAAATTGTTTATAGGTCAAGTTAGACGGTAAAGCACCGGATGATCGCGAGCGAGATACGGTCAGACTTCGACTGGCTTTGCGTCGTGCAAGGGAGGAAAAAGAGGAAAAGGAGAGGAAGCGAAGAGAGAAGATAGAGGAGAAAATACGGTAGCGTGGCTTTTTTCTGATTGCTCTCTGTATGCATCTAATTGCAGTGATTTCAGGTATATATCAGGTGATGTGTGTCGATTCACAGATGAGCTGGAGTCGAGCTAAAAATTTGCCCAAAATTTTTGTTATTATATGCATAATATAATAATAGTTAAATATTGAGGAGAAAGTGTTATATCGTGGTTGCCCAGAGATTTCTCGGGTTTTATTAGAGCACAAGAATGTATGTATTTTAGTATTTAAGCATACCAGTTATTTCTAATTTATTTAGAAAGTAACAATGCCTCAGAGTATTTTGTTTGTATAAACAGAGTTGTCATGATCGATTCAGAAGGATTTTATCTGACGGTTTTATATCAGAAATGTTCACTGATAACTACTTATGTAGTCGTTTTAGCCTAATGTTCCTACTGTTTATTTAGTTTTTTAGAACTTTTCGAAGACTCATTTGCATAGCTGTGATATGAACACTTTCACTTGATTGTATGCGTAGGGCTTTTTTTTTCAAAATGATTTTCTTTTTAGAAAAATCCCGGTGATCCGTGTGCATAGGTGATATGTATTGATTTGTATAAAGGCTCAAATATTATTATTTTTTGTTATTTTTCCCATAAGTGTTATTCTATCTGCTACTGCTTCCAATGTAATTACAACCAAAACTACTCAAGTCTCTTAACAATTACGTTGCGGTGGGAAGGCGGTTGTACAGGCAAATTATTGAGTGGGGGTGGGGGAGGGGTTGTTATAGGTTTCTCAAGGAGTTCTTGAGAATCTTGATGGAATCCAGATTTCAGGTGTTTTCAGGCTTTTAGTGTTTCACGTTGTAGTACCCTCTCCACCTCTTTTGCTCCTCACCGCGCCCTTCGTTTTGCACAGGATTCAAAGCGCCTAGAAATTCCGAAGAGTCCGAGTTCTGTCGTACGATTGACCTTACTTTGTCTTTTGTGCCTCCTCAAGCGCAGCCTGGGTAGTTTTTGAAATGTTTTACGAATTTCTTGAGTGACGATGCTGTTTGCATAATTAGGTAGGTAAGGCCACGTTCATGACGGGTGCCAAAAGCTGGAAGCGGAGGAATATGTGCAGAGGTTTGGAGGGATACGCCATTGCATCAGAAAATATTATGGACTGGTAGGACTTGCAGGACACGGTTGTAAGTTTCTTTCCTTGGTATTTGGTTTTGCAAGTGCCTAACAAGGGAGGTCTTTCAGAACATGGAGCGCTTTTCCGTGATGATTTTTTGAATGTTGTAGAGTCTATTGCGTGGAAACAGCGTCATGGTCCATTTCCCTGAACGCTTTCAGGTGTGTCAAAATAGTTGTGAAGAAATGGTCCAGAGTATCATCCTCTGTGATGACTAATTTTTGCAAATTGGACTTGTGTATCCAGATTGCAACAAAATGACGCCAGCGACGAAAATACCTGTCACTCTTGTGATTTAGCAGCAGTTTGGAGGCACAAACCCAAATTTCGTAAATTTGTCACCACGGAGGACCGAACATTTGACAGTTTCTTCATCGCTGTTCTGGCATTCCTAGAACCATTCAGGAAAAATTTACCACGGTTTTGTCTTCTTCGCATGAGTCTACAACATTCATGAACCCATTTCGCAAAAACGCTCAATCTCTTGGAAGACCTCCCTTGTAAGGCCGATGTCATGGTTTGCGAATCGTGCGATTCGCTAGATCAAGCGTTTGCGCCAGCGAATGCGACCGATGCACCAGCGACTCGCGTTGTGGGCGGGACAGGTTTCAAAGCAGGCCGCACTTTGCGATCAGCGTCTCGGTAAGTCCACTTGACAGTGAACGCTGTTTGAAAGTGGCGGGAGTTGGCGGGAATACCGTGGTAGATGTAATGAGCTGCGCGAGTCTCATTCTTGGTAAATGAAGCTTTGCAGTAGCCAGAAGTTGCATTTCACATTTTTCATTTCAGCTAGCGGTTCGTGATTTGGTTGGAGCTTGTCGTAGATCCTACACGAAGATGTCCAATCTTCTCTTGGAAAGTAGGTTTTTTTGTTCTGCATGCCTCTTACGATAGCAGTCCTATGAGAAGATTTATGGGCGTAATGCTTATGGAGGTGTGAATCTCTTCCGGTCTGCTGATAGGATGTTTCAAAGGTACGCCTCGTTGAAGGTTCCAAAAAAGGAGATTTCTGCCATAATGTTAGTCTAATGAAAATTGATATCAATCTTGAAGGTTCAAGCAGAAACATAAAACTTTCGTATAATCATTTCGAAATTGGAGGCAGCGATTACGACAGGTTCTAGAAGGGTTCATGGAGCCGAGGTGGTGCTCAGTGGTACGCCAGTGGCGAAAAAAAGCAGGGAAATCCGTCAAGAAAACGCAAAACGGGACCCCCTTTTTTGGCCGTTGGTTTTCACTCATGAACAGGTAAGCTCAGAAAGCGGACGTATGAACGAGTTCACCGCAACGCGTTTGGTGGCACCATGCCAAACCACGCTCCAATCGAGTTGCTCCAGTTGTGCCGCTGCTGGCAACGCAGCTCGTCCAAATCACCAACTAAACTAGTGGGCGGATCGCTTTTGGGGGCGGAGTGCTTTCGAAGTCCTGCTCAGCACCTTTCGTCGTGAAAGCGCCACACCTCGCTTCCCTGGCAGCCAAGTAACTGCTTCGTGTGGTGCATATGCTTCCCCGATGCGCTCCACTTTATCGTAATCGCTCCTTTAATGGAGAATCTTTTTGTGCTGTTCCATGTTTTTGAATTTGGAATTGCCAACCGGACGTGAATTCAACAGACCTTAGAGGGCAATAAGAGCGACAAATTAGCTTAAATAGTTAAAAAATACTGTATGACGGAATAATGTCATCGTGCAACTCAGTGATGCACGGCAAGTGGAGGTCGCTACCTGCTTTAATATGTACTGGTGCGTAATAAGAGATCACTACGCGACATCCCACGCATCTGGACGTGCCAAGGGCGCCACATTCGGCTCAGGCGTAAGCATCAACCTAAGTACCTGTGAAGGTGCACACGTGACGAGATCATACAAGCCTGGGAGATTTCCGCTTAGTAAAAAGTGCCACTCGAATTGTTTGCCGCACCCTTCGCATGGCCAGATATGCGCGACGCCGCGTGATGACCCCTTGCCTCTAACAAGGGGGTCTTTCAGGGCAAGCCGCGCTTTTTCAAAACGGTTTTTTGCATATTGTAGGGACGCATGTAGGGAACACAAAACCATGTTTCATTTTCGCTGAACGGTTTTAGCAGTACCAAAAAAGTGGTGAAGGTACTGTTAATGGTTCGATCCCCGCGGCGACTAAATTTTGCAATCAAGGTTGGCGGCCACTTTTGGCTTCAAAATGGTCCTGACGATGAATATGACATCTGATTTTGACATTTAGCGCGATTTGGCACCAACCCGTAGGCGCCAACCCAAATGCAAAATTTAGTCGCCACGGGGGATCGAACCATTAACAGTACCTTTTTTTTGGTACTGCTAAAACCGTTCAGCGAAAATGAAACATGGTTTTGTGGTCCATACGTCCCTACAATATGCACAAACCGTTTCGAAAAAGCGCACTTGCCCTGAAAGACCTCCCTTGTAAGTACCCGGCGATGGCTGCGGGGTTCAATATTTGATGCTAAAGACCTCATTTTTTGTGCAAAATTATATTTCATATTGCTGTTTAACAACAATATTCCAATGTGAGTGGTTTTTTGATTCAAAAAGGAATTTCAGTGTTTCCTTCCGATTCGTCGGATTCGGAAGCTGAAGAGGGGAACCGTCCGTGTGGAAGCGATGAGGAGAAGCTATTTGCGAATATTTCACTATCGCCGCAGCCGAGCGTAATGAAGTGAAAGAGGAAGCGATAGAAGATTTCGAACCAATGGAGTGTGATCCCACGCTACCCATCCAACCAGCCACTGCGAGGCCTCTCCTCGTAATTGAGGACGAGTCTGTTTGGAAACGCTGCATTTATCAAGGATGTGGAAAGGAGAGTGTGAGGACCGTAATGCGAAGTTTAGGTTAAATATGTGAGGAGGATTCCTTTAACCCATTCGCGACCGCGCAGGATTGCGCAATAGCAGCAGCGTCAGGAGATTTTTCTTCAATAAAATCCGAGTGAAGGGAGATTTCCTCTGCCCAGGGCTGGCGTAGATGAGCGAGGGTATGAAGATTCTTTCCATGGAAGAAAACTTTCCAAATTCCATTTCAAGCCCTGCAGCCACAGTAATACCATTTGTCCCGAGTGAGAGCTTTGTCAGCCACCGGTGGCTGACATTGTCACGAATGGGTTAAGTACTGTTAGAAGGCTGTCAAGGTGGAGGAGAGGGTTGGTGCGGTAATACATCATTAGACGTTTTTTGTGAAGGCAAGTCTTGGGGTTCGCAGGGCCTACCGGGATTTCAAAGCTTTGTATTTCTTCCTTTCGATGACGCAGTTCTAATGATCAAGATTGAGGGATCCATCCCGAGGTGCAGTTTTTGGAGACCCTCCCTTTCCGGGCTTTGCTACATCCGGTCCTTGGTCCCAACCATACCATTAGCGAGAGGTCTAGTCCACCAATGACGTTAAATCGCGTCATTAAAGCTGCTCCACCCTTCAGCCGTAGTGTACATGGCCTTCGAATGGTGCCACCGTTCTCGACACTCGGAATTTCAGAAGGAGACGTGATCAACGCGATGGCGACGGAGCGCTATCTATTGATCAAAGATGGGCAACAGGAGCTTGCAAATTTCCTATATAGAAAGATGGACCTCATCAAAAAACATGTGAAGCAAGCCGACGAAATCATATTCGATCAAGAAAAAGGTACGAATTAGTTTCAACCTTGCCTCTTGCACACAGGAATTATTTCTTAAGCGATTTTGAAGCCGTAGTGATTTTCGGAAATGAGAGAACGAAGTGCTTGTATGGGTGCAACTACAGTCCGCGATTTGAGGATGATGGAGCTATCATCGGAATGATTCCTGTAAGCGATGATCATAGAGCCCGAACCAAGAAGTCGAGGGTCTGGGTCAGGGTGAATCGTCCGTTTGGTGGAGTCAGAGCAGGTTGTCGTATCAAACGGAAAGGGGTTGTAGTTGTTTATGGCCCGGGAACCTGGGAGGAGGAAATTTTTTGAGAATCCAGCATAGATAGGGGACCTTGGAATTTTCGCAGTGTTGCAGTGCCATTCCAACAGTCATCATTCATCCATCTACAGCCGCGGTCCAATCGTTGATTACGACCCTCTCCTCCAAATCGCAAAAAGCTCCTTTGTTTTACAAATATACCCTTCTCCGCACTTTTGAAGTACTGGAGACGACGAGTCGAAGGGGCGTAACCAAGTACAAGGTTCAGTGGCTCTACTGGTATCGTCCACTGTAGGAGAGGGTCGTATATCCGATACCGGTCAATCGTCACAGTTGATCCCGTTTCAAATTTGGAGTAGTTTATTTTGGTCCACATGGTTGGCTCAATGGTTTTCAGCACACGAGGGGGGGGGGGAGTGGGGATACTTATTCGTTCCTTGATAGTTGCTACTAGTATAATTGTACAAAGATACTATAAGGCATAGCAATGTGAAATGAAGTACACATTCAGGTTCCAGGCGGCTAGGCACGAGGACTGCGGTGGTAGAGCTATTACAAGCATGATGATAGGATGTTTCGAGTACAATGACCTCATTCTCCCCGCGCCACCGAAAATTTTCGAGTGGGCGCTTGGGCAGGATGCCTCTTATAGATTGCTGGGTGGGGGAGGGGGGTCTCACCGAGTCATTCAATCACAAGTTCTCACCTTCCGCTTTCTCATAATATTTTTGGCCCATGATTCTGTCGGCGAGCGTTTTCTGTACGTAACCGTGACGTTTTATCCGTCTCTTAATTCTATCTGTGAGCATGAGGGTCAAAGCGTCTGGTTTAACAATGATTCACAAAATTTGTTCTAGACTCCTTGCCACGCCAGCGTTGCATAAATCTTTTCCAACGATACTGGACTAAGAGTTTTTCAGAGTGTCCAAATATTCAGAGGGCAGTTGTTGCATTGAATATATCTCTATATTGTATGACATTTTTTCATCATATCAGGTCTGGACAGTGTGCGAGCGTTCATTGAGGAGCGCTTTATCATGCATTTCGGACCAGATATGGATGGTTCAATGAGAAAATGGACCGAAGAAGAGGAAGAAGAGCAGCAGTTTCTTATCGACAAATTCCCTGTTCATACTCAAGGTCATCCTGCGAATGAACAATTTGGATCCGGACGACTATAGTAGGTTTTCATGATTAAATGACATTAAATCACTCATTAGGGCGGAAGTGGTGTAGTGGCAAGTGGCACGCTTACCACGCGAGCGGTCCGGGATCAAATCCTGGGTCGTGAGTCGCCCGGGCCAACCAAGCCTTCCATCCCTCCGGGGTCGGTTAATTGGTACCAGACTTGTCTGGGAGGATAAAAACACTGACTTGTACATCGGCTGGCCCCGCAAGTCATTGTATAGGCCACATCGCATTCAAACGCCACTACGAATGTACAAATGGAAGTAGAATGCGTGCCGCATCCCAAAAAGGGATTGATCAACGGCAAATGCTTTATCCTTTTTATCCTTTAAATCACTCATGAGGGTGTACTGTGCGGACAGTTTACTACTTCCCCTTGAATCGGAAAAGCGCTGTCTACTAATAGCAAGTATTGTTAGTCCTCTGACTGTTAGGTCCTCAAACCTCTTCGTTCAGCTACGATCTCCCTTCTGAATTGTTTCCAAGTTCTGTAGAGACTGATAATAATAGATGGCGACATGTTTATTTATTTCATCTATTTACTTCTGCTGTAATTGTTAATCCTTGGATGGGATAGTGTAGTGAAATATAGTGCCGCTGTTGCTTGTAGAGTCCGTGGATCCGATCTCGATAAGAAAATCGTCTTCGATTTTTCTGCAATATTTGCATTATGATAATAGTGATAAGCTTGTTTTGATGGTCGGGGAACAAGGCTCAAAAACATCTATCCGCGCGAGTCATTATGTAGACATTTTTGACATCTCCCCTTTTGGCTGTCTTCGAAAGACCTCACGACTTTGTACGATAGCCCACTTCGAACGTTCATGACCGATTATTGGTGTTCAACACTTCATTCTTTGCTTGTGGTCTGCATCACCATTGTGATTTTTTTTTGCAGAATCGGAGTTTGGAAATTTTCATGCGATGGCGAAAAGTAAAATAATTTTCCGTCAAACAGAAATCAGAGACAAGGAGCTTGGATGAGATGAAACGTCGACTTGAAATGGCGCGGATACAGTGAGTCTACAATTCTTTAAGGCAACCGATCACGTCGCTGTTATGGGCGGAGCGCTCGTCAGGAACCCTTAGGTTGGTGTCAGAGTCCGCGATCCGTCGCGCGATTCGCGCGAATCACAGAAATCACAAGTGCCCCGATCAATACTGCGAGGTGCTCTCCGAATCCCGCTGCCATTTCTGCTTGATGGTGATGGTTGAATGACGACTGTTCATGATTCTACTTGTTTCATATTCAGTGTTCAAATGTT
>MU891801.1:0-30946 GCA_036418205.1 Ostertagia ostertagi
TCATGACCGACGCTGGTCACATGCTGTCGGATTTGCTGTCGTTCATCATCTCGATAATGGCCATTCGAACAGCGCGGCAACCACGTTCGTTTTTCGCACTTTTTTGGTGCTATCGAAATATACGGGGGCATCCTCTAGGAATAAGCCTAGGAGAGGGCAGGAACTTCGGAAAAAAAAATGAAAATAGCTCACGCACATCAGAGTGTCTCTTCCAAGCCTAAGGCTTTGTCCTATTTTTGAAAGGAAGGACATATTTTACGCCTAAATATACTGCCACCACAATGCCCCCGTATCTTGCGATAGCCCCCTTTTTCTTCTTTCTCATATTCATTCAATTATGTCGTAGATAAGGAACGAACTTACTGGTTATGCTTACGGTACTTAATCCCTTTTTTCATGAGTCATCCCATGATGGCTATTGAGAAGAGTGGAAGGGGTGAGATTCGTGTAGCAGTGACTAACGTGAGGTGTAGAAGGGGCGGGGTTCTATCAAAATGGCCCAGAAGACGTAGAAAGGGCGAGGCGTTCGTGCAATATTGAACTTGATTACGTCCATTCTAGATTCGTCTCTCGCTTCAGAAACCCCGTCCCTGCGGTGGGCAACAAGGGATGGGATTTCTGGAGCGGTGCTTAAGAGGCGAAGTAGATAGGGCCGAGTTTCGTCAAATTGGCCCAGAGATCGTGCTAAAGAGCGAGGCTTCCGCGTGGTGGTTCAGAGCTCAGGAAATAGCTGAAAGGATGGGAGAAGCCCAACAGCACAACCATATATTGGCGTTTTTGACTGATTTAGAAAGCTCCAATATTTTTGAGCTTTTTTATGTCCCAATACTAATAATCGATAATTTCAGCAAGCAAACGTCTTTCGTGGGGATATGATCGAGCAGAAGTATTGGGTGCGATGATTTCTGTCATTATCCTTTGGGTGCTCACAACGGTGCTGGTACTGTTGGCCATTGAACGAATTGTGAACAACAAGCTGTGTAAGTGATTTTCAGCAGTTATAGCCACTAAACAGTTGTGCAGTTGACAGTTTTACAGTAGCACAATCGTTATTTAAGCTGTGGACGCTGATGTGATGCTGATCACAGCTAGTGTTGGAGTTGGATTCAACATTATCATGGGTATTGTGTTACATTTTGGAAGTGGTGGACATGGACACACTCATGGAGGAGCCAGTCATGGGTGAGGACTTTTCTTTGAAGGCGGAGTTTACGATTAGAAGGCAGCCCATTAGATATTAAGGCTAGGTAGAGAAGATAGGTCAGTCGGTTGCACGAGATAAAGAAACAATCTTGAGAAACGGTTTATACTCAAAAGTGAGACCACTTTCCTTTGCCATTCGTTTCCGTATATGATGCGACGTCTCAACGCTGCTGCCACTTTCTACAGCTTAGCGCCCTCTAGCAAAACGGCTAGAGACCTGTCTTCGAGATAAATCAGACCGGAACGGCTGAGCGTGCCGCCGAAAGCGCCGCGGGTATTATGCTAAAGGGGAAAAAAAAAAATGTTGTCCAGGGGGGGGGGCGCAACCAAAAAATTTTTTATTTCCTATTGTCGACCAATTTTCGTGTTCGGTCGTACCCTAGAGGTTCCTTCTACTGCTTTTAATTAATTGAGTTAACTTAACTTTCTCGATCCTCCACTATATCGTGGAATCGTTAAATTATCAATGGACTTTTTTTTGGATCGCTAGAAGGAGGTACCTCTGAGCACTTTCTCACGTTTATTCGCTTTTTAAATCGGACTTGTGCTGAACGCGTGCCGCATCGCTCGTACGAAGCGAATTCGATTCGGATCGACAACAAGTATATCCGGCTTTAGGTCGAATAACACCAGAAAGTGAACAGTCACCCTGGAATCAGTGACAGCCTTAGCACCTTGTCACGCGACGCGACCGCGCGCGACAACTCCAGTACGACTATGGGCGACGATATGTGAACGACAGCAATACTTTCCACGTTAAAGCTTTTACCGATTTTTTTGATAGGAGGGGTAAATGTGTTGACGATAAACGATGATCAAGTCATGTGTGTGCAAAAAATAGATGATGTTGTTATGCGCATTGATTGATGATGGCGTAAATCCCTAAAATACAGGAGACGGTATGAGCTATTAATAAATAGTAGCAATATTTGCAATAGGGAGAAGGGATCATAGAAGCTTTATTGGCGCTATTATACGGGGGCATCCTCTAAGTCCATGCCTAGGAGGGGCATGAGCTTCGAAAGAAATGAGATTGATCACGCACCCCGGAGATTCTCATCTTCTACCTAAATCTTAGGCTCTTTTCTGATGTTTTACGCGGTATTAAATGCGTTGCCACCACAATGCCCCCGTATTTTGCGATAGCGCCACTTTATCTACTGGTTCTGAAAGCTTTACAATTATCCATTTATTTTTTCAGTCATTCCCATGGTGGCAAAAACGTCAACGTTCGAGCGGCGTTCATTCACGTTATCGGCGATCTGATCCAATCGATTGGTGTGCTTATTGCAGCTCTAGTCATCAAGGTAGGGTATTCCTTCATAGGCATAATATTTTTATTCGTATTTTCAATATAATTTACTGTTTAGTTCACTGGCTGGGAATTGGCGGATCCGATTTGCACGTTCCTTTTCTCGATAATCGTATTGTTCACCACGATTCACGTACTACGAGATATCTTCTTTGTTCTCATGGAAGGTATGGTATTTATTCATTTACCTATTTTGTCATACTTTTCATGGTCTGATTTTTTGATTTTAATGTTTTGGTTGTTTTTTGCATGCTTGTAAAAATTTAAATCCTCTAAACTATGTTTATAGCCACGCCCCGTCATTTGGATTTCAATGCAGTGAAAGAGGATCTCGCCGCCATAAATTATGTTCAAAGTGTACATGACCTACATATGTGGTCACTAAACATGGAAAAGACTGCTCTTTCAGTACATCTTGCAATTGGTGGGTGTTACAGGGTTTTTATTGACATGACCTACAGGCGTGTCCTCTCTTTGGTTCATTTCTTAAAGGGCGATAATTTTGTTAAAGATTAAAAAGGGTTGCTGCAGGGGAGTCAGAGCAATAGTTAAATGTGGCGCGTTTCGCGGCTAGAGGCGTTTTTGAATGAAGTTAGCAGAGCCCTACAGGATTCCTCTTCGAAGTTCGCTCCGCCTTCAAATGACTGCCCCAGCCTCTGGACTTTACTCGTCTGCGCTCTAGCCCTTGTAACAGAGAGTCATAATATGGCGTTACCGCTAATGATTGCATCTCCTATGGAAACTCGTCTAAAGCTGCACATCAACAACATTGTCCGCGGAGTTCAGGCCGTCTCGCTTGGTTTCATTTTTCGTTGCCGCACCACTTAATTACTTCAACTTTAATTTTTTCAGCCTCAAAAAATACCCATGACCTGACTTTACCTGATCGTTAAGGCACATACTCGACTGAATAAATGTGCATTTTAAGGATGCATAGCGCGCTGTGGATGTGGTAGAGATTGCCTCTTAGCGCTCTTCCGCCAATGACATTCAAAGACGTCATCGAAACAGTACTATCCTCTAGCCATCGCGATTGATGCCATTAAGACGAGGCCCCTTGCCCTCTTACAATGGAAGTCTTCGCAGAGAAAATGCAGCGATGTTTCGACTTCTGCATTTAGTTGGGGTTTTGAGTAACAAAGGAATGTCTAAACAGTGGTGGTGAAGAAATGGTCCAGAGTTCGATCCCGGTGATGAACATTTTTGCAAAATAGTTTGGCGCCCCAGATTGCCGCCAAATGGCGCCATCGTCGAGATTAGATGTCACTGTCGTGTTTTGCGGCAATTTTGGAGGCGCCAACATGAATTGCAAAAATTTGTCATCACGGAGGATCGAACTTTGGACCATTTCTTCCCCGCTGTTTTGACATTCCTGAAGGCGTCCAGGAAAAGGACATGGTTCTTTGTTCGCCAGGTAAGCCTCTAGAACATTCAAAAACCCATTTCGAGGAAAAAATGCTCCGTGTCCTGAAACGCCCCCCCCCCCTTGGTAGGCATTTCTCACACTGTTGTAACATCCATCGTTGTTTATTTGTGGTAATAATTTTAGAATTCAGCAGGTTTCCGCGAGTAATCGTTTCTTCGTTGCAGATTCGTCAGAACACGCTCTCAGTACGGTAACTGCGGCGCGTACATTGATTCGACAAAAGTACGGTATTTCCAAAGCTACCGTACAAGTGGAATCTTACGATAAGAGCATGAACTCATGCGATCAGTGTTTGACGTAACAACCGAATAGGAGTGGATCGAAACGGAACGCGCATTCCGCTGGAAGGCCTTTGATTCAGGCGTGTGGGTGTTGTGGATGTGCAGCATATTGTCCAGACTTTACTATTATATTTTATATTGTAGTAATTAGGTCAGCTTTCTGTCTATAATTTAAGGTCTAGTTATTTATTAAGGGTATCATAGCGACTCGCCTTTTAGGCTCATGAGATGCTCAGGATTATAGCTTGATGCTCTTAAATTGCCTTCTTTACCACTTAATGCTTATTGATTTATTGATTGTCACTTCTGAAGTGTAAACGCTCAGCTGAGAAGCACTTGTCGACTTCTATGTATGCCATCTTATCGTTCCCGCGATTGTGTATGGATTTTTTCCCAAGCATAACATCCAGAGAACAGGTCACAAGTAGTCTACTGAGTGTGGTGTATACGGGAAGCCGCCTGATCATACCAGGAATTTTCTCTGGGGTTCGCGGCGTGTAGATTACTTGTCCACATTTTTTAACCTACATTCTGTAAGGTATTGTTTTTTCTCAATAATAATTGACTCACTTGTTACTGTGATACTATCACTAATCACCTTCTTCGTTTTCATTAGAATAATTCAGCTTAAATTATTCTGTACTTTATGCTCAGAGTTGATTTTGATACTTTGATGACACGTTGTTTTTCACACATTGCCTTAATGCTTTTACCCAAACAGATGAATCGTTTTGCTCATATGATTGTTTTTGTTTGAAACTTGAGGATCATAGAGGTCCTGGTTCGAGTACTGCCTGCTTGTAGTCTCTTAAAAGCTGGGGTAGTCGACAGGAGGCTCGTCGCGCAGCGAGAAGGCAGGGACGCAGACGGATGGATCGGCGGGCGAGTGATAGGAGACGTACTATAGTACAGTCTATGTAACTTGACGCGAACATCGCTGTAGTACGCGTTGCGACTCGTCCACTGACTCGTCTGCGTCTGCTTTTTCGTCGGGCCTCTTGTCGGGGACCCCAGAAGCAATCCTGCGCGATTGCGAAGGCGTGAGGTTTGCGGCTGGAAGCTAAACGCATTATACATCTGGTAGGCGGACGATCAATAATGAAGTGATCAAGTAAAACTGCTGGAAAAACTTGGGAAGTATTCGCTGTTCTTGTGGTTGGAGATCGATGTTGACAGGAGGAAACTACCAATTAACAGGCTGCAGTGGTTGCATCGATCTCCGCCCACATGAGCTGCTCGCAAAGTGCTTTTGAAGTTTTTTGTAGCATTTCCATACCAAATCTACCCTAAGGTTGCAGTAATCCACAGCTGCGGAATCGCGGAAGCGGCCTCAAAGGTAACAATTACGATGGTGTGGTGGTGATGACAAGTTCGACAGCAGAGATGCAACATGGTGCGGCATGGAAGCAGAAGCTCGGATAAACTGTCGAAAACTCGACAACTAGAACAGGCACTCCGCGTAGATGCTGGACTTTTGCGTAAGTATACCGCAGCAGAATATAAGGCATTACGTGATTGCAGGATACGACTGCTTGATGCAATATGTACTTTCAAAATGAAGATCGAAATAATGAAAACGTCATCGCAAAAATCAATGACCACGCTTGGGGCCGGGTAACTCTGGGGCGGTGCGGTTCCGTGGGCTTGGAGCGTTACGGAAGGGAATGTGAGTAATTGCGGAGGATGAATGAAGTAATGTAGGAGGAGACAGGCCAAGCATAGTTTTTAGCGCCCCAAGGTTGGTGTTAAGTAAGTAAGAAATTAGTTGCAGTCATTCACAGAAGTATTATATATTCAAATACGTTTAGGAGTGGAGGTAATGAGACAAAGTTTTTTTTTTTCTTTGGAAATTTGGGAATTTTTTGATTAAAGGACGAATTCACGATGAAAAAGCAACCCATTTCAAATTAACCTAGGGATGGTGAGTGGTACACGAAAGAAGGAAGAACCATGAGAAACGGCCCAGAACCCGAGAAATGGGACCCCTTCCTTGCCCGTTGATTCGAGCATTGATGCGACTCTCATCGCTGTTCCTCAACCCGCCCCCCTCGCCACGTATTGAACTACGGCGAGTGATCAGATGATCGGTGGGCGGAGATCGCCGGACCCGCCAGCTTTGAGGCATGATAGGTCGCCGAGGTCAAATTTTTCCATGCGAATTGCGCGTCAGTTCGCACCCTCAGGAGGTCCGTGGGTCCCTCAACTAGGTCAGTTTCCCTTTCTTCGACCTTCATTCTAATCGTGAATTCCTCCTTTAAGCAAGAAGTGGCTAAAGTTAGGGGATTCGCCGCTTCAATGTATGAATCTCCTAATCCCACTGCCACCCCCGATGACTCTGGAAGGGCAAGGGCGGAATTGGAGTTGAGCATGTTGTTCAAGCATTTGTTTAGTCATAGAATCAAATACGATGGAAGCAGCCATGGTATGAGGGTGACATCACTTTCGACGATTCCCAAGGGAGGGGTGTTGTTAGAACCCGCCTTCACCATTCTCTTTAAGAGTGTGAATGGGTGGTGAAGGGTCGCTCGAACGCCTTTTAATGGGAGGTGGGGGGGGGAGGTGTGGCGTCGTTAAAGGAATCTTCCACGGACCATGGACCAGTGGGCGGGACCGGAAGTTTTTGTGACGAAATGCATGGTAGGTACGGATCCACGTGTCGAACGCACGAACGTGAACAGGATTCACTTCAAACCTTCCCATGAACGTGGATCCGTACCTACCATGCATTTCGTCGCAAAACCACTTCCGGTCCCGCCCACTGGTCCATGGTCCGTGGAAGATTCCTTTAAAGGCAAAGTTCGGGCTCAGACCCACTTAATGAGCCTTTACGGTGGCTAGAAGCGCTAGGCACGCAAGTGTATGGGTCGCGTCACTTCCCTACTTCGAAAACCGTTATTTAGACGCTAGGCTCTAAGAACTTTGACACGCTCCACCTGCTGCGACACGCTCCGCCCACCGCTCGATATCTTGACTGCGTCGGAATGTTGATCTGCTATGCTCTCTCTACTTAGACTTCTCTAGCGCTCTCCGCGCTCACATTATCTCTCATCTCCCTGCCGGCCTTTTGAACTTCTCCGCACCGTAGAGGAAATGGCTCGTATTTCCTAAGCATTTCACGATTTTCTTTTTCTCTTTTCTGCACTGGCGGTCCACTACCTACCCCTACTTTCACATTTAAGTGGAATTAACTCATAATTCAATCCTGAATCTTGCCTTTAAGTTTTCCTGAATGGACCACTTGGGACGTTGGCTCTGGTTACGGGCATGACACACATTGGTGTATCACGTTGGAGGCTAGAGAAAGTTCTCGAACCGATGGAATGTCTTCCAACGAATGCATATTGTAGTACACAAGAACGGTGTCAGCTAAATAGCAAGACGCTAGAGTGGAGCTGAAGACTTTTCAGCCCACACACAGTGCGGCTGATCAGTCCTGAAATAGCCAAAAGGATGCACTGAATTTGATAGAAGTTGAAGAGTTAAGAGAAAGGGAAAATGATAATGGGCTAATCGTTCTCTACGAAAACACGACTTATTTGGCATGACTGTGAGAGTTCATTTGGCATTCACAAGCTCGATGGAAGTCAGTAACTACTCGTATATGAATCCCGCTTTAGTGGAAAAGGGTCAGTTCTTTGTTCCTGTGATTACTTAGTTGATGGATGCAGACTTGGGTCGTCTATGATGTTGGAGGGGGAGGGGGAGGGGCATTCAGGTGAATAAGCTACTTACAGTATTTGGGACAAAGGTCAACCGTCCGTATTCTATACGTACGAGGAGGTCGCCCATGTGATGTCGGGAAGGGAGGGGGTCGCATTTTGGGGTCAATGTTGTCATAATGGGAACGGATGTTTGAGGGTGAAGGGATGTGTTCAAAGAGCTTACTAAGACTAATGGTGATGGTGGTTGGGTGGTGATGGGTCACATCGAGACATCTCTAAAGGGAGGAGGGGACGCAAAATTTTTGAAAAAGTGTGAACGTGACGGTAGTCCCTGCTTACGGGCCGAGGTTTAGAGAGGGGAAGAGATTCTGGAGGAGGATGTGGGCAATTCGTTATCCCTGCGTTTTTTTCCTGGGCTAGTGTCACTCCACCGAGGAGTCAAATGCCAATGTTTTGAATATCTCCATCGCTCCCGAACATACTGGCGCGTATCCTTTCGGTCGTACTATGTATTATGTGTTGAATACTCACACAAGCAAATTTCCTGGGAAATCTCATTTCGAAGAAAGGAGCTCCTGAGTCGGGAAGGAGCGGAATCCAGTATTGCTAAATCCATGTCTTTGAGAGGAGCTCGTCGTGTTTGTACGAAACAACGAAGACTTTCTGATCATTTCATTATATAAACCAGAACTTTGGTGTGTCGGTTTGTCGGTGTGTGTGTCGTTCTGTCCGTCCGGACCGACCGCTCACAAAACCAGGGAGTACGAAGGGCAACACTTCGTGATGTTGATGTCATGATCATGATAAACCCACAGCGGCTATATAAACACCGATCGAGCACACTCAGTCTCATTCTACATGGTGCTGCCGTGGCAGCCGGATGAGCGGGGGGGGGGGGGAGGGGTAGGAGGGAAGAGGGGCAGGAAAGGGAGGGCTGGAAGGGGAGGGGGAGAGGAGAAAGGGAGAGAATCCATGCGCCGGAGAGAAGGGGTATAAGGAGGTATAACACATTCAGTAGTGAGGTGGTTAATGGAGTACATAATATGCTGCCATTTTCCGTGGTTCCTCCCTACCCTGTGATGCGCGCGATAGCGGGCGGAGCAAACCTGGTAGTGTAAATAACGTCTGTAGGGGCTAATACTTACTAAGCTACTACTTGGAACCAATGCAAATAAAACTAATACCTCGTGGATTGGTGGCGTTTGGATACATCCTTGTCCGGCAAGCAGATGCTCTGCAATGCAAACTTAGCGCTATGCCATACAGATAAAGTAATAGCACTAGAAATCACATCTGACATTAGTCTCCATGTTACCCTTGTTGGAATCGGCATTATTGTTCAAACTGTCTAATTCTTCTGTGCCTCGCAAGGTCGATATGGGATATCGAGCTTTTATCAACTGGCTGAAGTTTCGAACTTTTCGCCTTCTTCAGAAGTCTGAAGCTTTTTGATTTTGTAAACTACCCGATCAAGCACCTCTCCCACACTTGGAAAGCAACTGCTGACCAAAGTTTCCATCTCATCTGACCAACAGGATCAATTCCGTCAGCGCTTGCACATTTCGAACATTAGATCGGGTTTTGTGATGGAGTCATGACGTCACCTTGCCTTATACGAATGGTCAAAACAGAACAAGCTCTTCAGGAATCAGTCAAAATGTTGGATAGGCATGTTAACGGTACTGAGACGATCGGACTCAATAAAGCGCATACAATGGGTCTGGTGATTCACGAACGCTTATACTGTAACATCTTTAAATGGTCAGGTTGTTACTATTCTCAAATTAGAGGTTTGGCTATGGGTCAGCGGCTGGCCCAGTACTTGCGGTCTGCTTTATGAGCAGAATTGAAGAACCAGTACTGAGATGTGCCCCCTTGATGTACTGCAGATACATCGACGACTGCTTTCATTATAACATCAACACAGTCCGAAATGGACGAGTGTTTCCGATTAATGAATGAACAGTCGCAGTACATCAAGCTCACGCGAGAAGTACCAAAGCAAGGTTGGCTTCCATACCTAAATACGCAGGTCAAGTTGTCTGATGGCATTGCTACACGTCAAATGGTATCCGCAAGTCTGTATGATCTTGTCCATGCGACGTCGTCTCATTCTGTTCCAGTAAAACGTGCACTTGTTAGGAATATGCTCAAACAGTAACTAGAAGCATAGGGGATGAAGAGCGTCAAAAATCGGAAGCGAAGCTTTCAACATAGCTAATGCAGACGGATATGCGGCAGCCAACATGTCACCGAACATCGAATGCTGGCCAGCGACACCTACCACGCCCAGAAAAGTTACCTTTATGCCTTCCTTTCATCTCCGATAGTGTTAGCGCTGCAATACATCACAGTATTGTGACATAACATAAAGTTAAAAGTGATGTTGCACCGGTGGATATTCCTCGTTCCTCCATTCCTCCGCAACATCAAAGTCAACTTGTTCGCAACAGACTGCACCACCGGCAGTGTACGACAACCAGGCTGCGTAATTTGTCCATATGGTAAGGTTGGAGACTGTGAAAAAGTGGGGCAAATTATCAGCCTAAGTGTCGGGTTTGTAATAGCATCTTATGTCGGAGAAACAGGAAGGATACTAGCTATTCGCGTCAATGAACACGCTGGAAAAAGGCGTGGTATAATGACAACCCCACTTGGCAAGCATAAAATTGAGGAGCATAACGGAGACGACTTTGATAGAAAGTATTCCATCATGGCGTACGAGCCGGAAATTTCGTCCCAAAAAATCCTGTAATCTATTTTATTGGAATCCCGTGATCGTTCTGGATTATCGCAAGGAAACCGCGAGTGGATAATCCGAAATGAGTGCTTGTCGATTACCAGTGACTTTCTGCCTTTTGTATCAGAGTGTGAAGCTTGAGACTAGTGAAGTTCATTTGCCCATACTGGCATTACCAACAGGGCGTAAGCTAATGCTCCGCAGCACTCGTGGCACTTTTGGTGAGTACTTTACCGCAGTGACCAGATTGGTCCCCAAAAAGTCGCCACCACCATCCTTCCCTGCGTAAGCTTCACACCTTCCACAGTGCTCCCTTCCATATGTGACACCTATAACTCGTGGAGGGATCCTTTTTTTCATAAAATGGTGTTTCTATAGTAGAAGGGACAATCTCTGAATGACATTAGAGTGACTTAATTGAACCTCAGCCTTTGTAGAATGGTTTTCCTCCTCCACACTCCGTCACTGCCCTCCAGCTGTCACTGCAGCACCAATTGGAATGACCGAGAGTGTGTTCATTGGGTGTTTACACAGCCGGGCATTGTTTATCCAATCATCATTGCAAACATTGACAGCCCAAGTCCTGCCGAGGTAACCGATTTTGTTTAGGAGGATGTTTACCATAGTTGCTTCGCTCACACGTTCATTTTGCTGACAGATAGAAGACATACATATAAACGTGCAATGACACACATACAACCGAGCTCCAAAGCAAAAGGTTCATATAATACAAGGATTCTGAAGTGTTTCTCAGTGTTTCTTCTTGTTTCTACGCGGAAAACGCTGGAGGGGGAAGTGCTTTCTCGGGTAGCCGACACATTCAATAGCTTTAAGCTACCTTCAGGCTTCTGAAGAAGGCCAAAAGGATCGCAGCGTCAGGGCCAATTATCGACCAGCGTGGCTTGCAGATGAATTTATATCGAGCATTTAAATATTGTATAACACAGAGAGGCACCAAAATTTTATTTCAAAAGAATTCCAAAAGTTCACAAAATTCAAAATTCCAAAAATTCAAAAGTTTCAAAAAGCAAGAAACAGTTTGAAAAAGAATTCCTTTGAAATCTTCCGCGATATTTCGGTGTATAACACCTTCTTCAGGCATGTGTTTGCCACAGCCAAATATAAAGCTGCCCTCACGGGAGCCGCGCCGTTGGAGTGCAAAGAAATTTTTTTCATTTCATTTCATTTCTTTTCACTCCAACGGCGCAGCTCCCGTGAGGGCAGCTTTATATTTGGCTGTGGCAAACACATGCCTGAAGAAGGTGTTATACACCGAAATATCGCGGAAGATTTCAAAGGATTCTTTTTCAAACTGTTTCTTGCTTTTTGGAACTTTTGAATTTTTGGAATTTTTGAATTTTGTGAACTTTTGGAATTCTTTTGAAATAAAATTTTGGTGCCTCTCTGTGTTATACAATATTTAGGTGCTGATGAGGCTCCGGGACAGCACAATATTGAAAGAATGACAATTTCCTCAAGATTTCGTTACGTGAGCTACTGAGTGCCGAACAGTATTGATGCAGAGTGATGGTCTCGAAAAAATCAATGTGACCTGTTTTTGATGCTACTGATTATTTTACGCCTTATGGCGTGTTGCTAGATTTTCATGCAGACACACCTGGCTGCCTTATTCATATGGTTCATCATCTTTTTTTTGATTTTTTAAGATTGTGCGACCCCTACTATGCGTGTGAGGGAACTCGAAAAACCTGATGTGAATAGGATTTTTGAAGATTATTATCGTGGTATAAGCGCATTAATGAAAGCAATGGTGGACACGGTCCCTGACTCATCGATAATAGTATGTTTGTGCTGTTTATACTTTTTACAAGATATCATTTATCATGTTTATCAATCAATAATTAAAATATGCGGTGCTAAATTTTCTGGGGAGGGGGATCACGCGGCGGCGCGGCGCTCTGTTCATCTGCACCTATAAGGCCTAGTCATAGGGCCATTACTATTTCGCCCCACCATGGTAGTTTCGAAATACTGGCACCGCCGAATAAGAATTAGAGGTGGAGATAGAGGGTCGCGTAGCCCCTCCAACTACGTTGGCGCAAATTCGCTAGCCAACACAGATTTCCAAGTTTTTTAATCTTCATACCGCCTAAAGCAATCCAATTTTTTGAAAGCGAAGGATGCTTCGAGATGGGTAGGAAAAGGAAGGCAAAATGGTCCACGCACCCCGGGGATCCCTCCACTGCAAAATTGAATTTCTTTGCACACCAGCAGGTGCCATACCACATGTCCCCCCTGCACTGAATGGAACCCCATGTAATATCATGAGCACAGAGCAACTGCAGGCTAAACAAGGAACAGTACAAAACAATGCTTCTGACAAACCTTTTATTAATTGATTATTTCATTTTTTAGCGTATTGGCAAGGTACTGGATGACACAGAAAAGGCAAAATCAGCGATAGCCTTTAGTTTTGTAGAAAATGTTGGTGTTTCAATTTTGCCTGTATTTTGACTACCCCTAGTTATTTGACAGAGAGTATTTGCAGCCGATTATATGTGCAATTTTTGTTATATGGTTGGTACTCGCCGGATTTTTGGTGTTTTTATTAGGTCTTCATTTTGCTTGCAGGATACTCTATGCTCGGAAGGTGAGCGTTAGCATTTCAATACTTTTCTCAATCATACTCCCTCAAAATGTACCATTGGGGTGAGTGAGAAAGTTCGAAGTCCCCTCATGAGCCTGCAAAAAAGTAAAACGATCCAAATCGTTTGGCACTGGGAGACTTCGCTTCTCAAAGCAACTCCTAGATAATGTGGATAAACAGCGTCGCAACGATGGAATTGTGGATCTGACTGTAAAAAAAAATAAGAAATGAAAGCCAAAAGGCAAACCGCTGATGTTCATTCCTTCTTCTTCCCTGCCTTCGAATAGGCGGAACGAGTATTATCAAAGGTTTTCTCCAACGGTTTTTCCTTACTCGTTGCGCATTTGAATCGGCCGCTGTCGCATATAGTCACGTGCAGGTCATGGGTTGTACATGGTATCTTCGTCCGTAAGCTTCCGAATTGGGTAACAAGTTGCTCTGGTGGAAGAGAACCCTTAGTAGCTCACTTGATCAGCGGCTCGAATGTGATAATAACTAGGTTGGAAAGGAAGTGGGATGGCACCCACAGCCATAATTGAAAATTTATTTTTTTAGTTCTTTATTTATTCGAGATCTATCAAATTCAACAAACAGTAACGCCACCTTCGCAAACAGGTTGATAACCGAGCATTCGTCCGAATCAGAATCGAGATTTCGTTGACGAAATTCCGGGAATTCGATTCGCGGTCTTTCTCGTTGTCATGCTTTTGTCCTCCAGGTGAAAGTCGAGCGAGCAATGAAAGGTGAGAAGGCGGTATGGCAGTTTTAGCGAGTCGTGGAGGATGGGCGCATATTGCGGTCCAGCCGAGAATCTGCCCAGCGTGAGCGAAACACCCGCGACAAGCACGTCCTTTCGTGAGGTGAATTAGAGTTGGCCATTGCTCTCTTAATAGCTTTCTTTTTTTGGCAACCGTCTGGAGGCAGCACGCTCAGTAGCGCTTGTCATCGTCGATCCTGCAGACTGAACATCACCCATGGATAGTGCCCGCCATAACTCTAAAAATTTGACGGCATCACCGCTTTTCCATATGAGATCGTATGATGCTCTAGTTTCCTTACTCCGAAGCACTGCTTGATTCCCCGTATGGTTAACATAGCAGATCCACATGTCTTTGCGCCAGTGGCCACAAATGTCGGAGCTTATCGTCGTTGCTTTTCGACGAAACGTAAGTGGGCAGGATGCCCACCCGGCGAAATCGTGCGGTTTCTATTGAGCACACATTTCATAGTTCTAGAGAGCTAAGGACGTGTAATATAAGGCGCTCAAAACGAATGCCTTTGCAGCTATGGGCGATTTTCTCAGATCGTTCTTGGTTACATCGCGGCCGACGTCAAGATGGACAATAGTCGTGCGTTAAGTTCGACTGATCAAAGGCTCCGCTGCGGAGCGTTCAAGCTGTCATGAAACCGCCACGTGAGAGATCTTGCCCTTGGGCATCACTGCAGGGCATTTTCGAGCCCTGATTCTCCAGGTGAGGATATCGCACAGTGATGAGCAGCTCGTATAGTTTCGTGGGTGAGTTGATTCGTTCCATGCGAACGCAATTATTCAAGCGGCTGATTTAAACACCGTACGCAGCACAGTTCGCTCCTATTATATTCCGCCCATAGAAGATTCCAGAACATTCGGTAGAATCCATAGGCTGACTGAGTGGTTCAAAGCTTAGCTATTGAGCAGTACTAGCAGCGAGAGTGTGTGCTAGTACCCTTAAAGGCAAACTCCGGGACAAAACGAGGGGACCCACCTGTTGCGAGAGGCCAGTCGAGCTGGGCTAAGTCGATTGAATCATACAGAAGCAAATTAGCATCTTAAAACTCACTTACCTGTGAAAAAGAAGCGCGCAGTTGAGAATATTAACAGAAATTAGCCGGATTCAGCTCAAACAGCTGATAAATTTCGATTGATCGGCAGACGTGGCGAGAGCGCAGACGGAAAAGTGGCGAGAGCGCAGACGGAAAGGCTGCGTCGTACTGCTGAGATAGTGTGGATGCGGAGGAATGCAGACGACAAGACGGATTGCCGGCCACCCGTCTTCACCACTAAAGATTCGCTATGGAACGGCAACGTTCCATTGCGGCGCAGTTGCGCCGCAGCGCTAGAGAGTCCGTGGAACCGCCCCCCTCAACCGGTCCAGATATGGACTGTAGGTAGGGGCGGCTCAATGGGCTTGGGGCGGCGCCAATGCTCCAACCTAGGCCCCTAGCGCCTAAACCTTATCAAAACGCCCCGCCACTTCTGCACATGGTCTGCCCTTGCGTACTGCTGCATATTTGACGGGGAAAACCCAAATTTCGCCAGAAATCCCGGAATTTGCCTTTAAGTGTGAATGAGGAGCTTTTCAGAACCTCCATAGACTATCCAGAAGAGACCAGGCATTGAACTCGTTGATCACTCCTGTTACATGAAGGGGTTTGCGAAGAAAATGAAGAAGATAGATACAAAAAAAGTGTTTAGGGTACGCCATTGAGTGCCCTAAGTATGCTTTGGGCGACATTGGCGTTCTGATCTGCGTTATCACATCATTTGTCGGCCTGATTTTTTACGCTATCAGCCTCAGCCATATTCGCGAGGGTATTGAGCTCATGCCTCGGCAAGTGGCCATAACTACCTCAGGTAGGTTTATAACCACAGTATAAGCCCGTTTTTCTGTATTGTTGCTGATTGTTTCACCGACTAAACAGAGATGTTTCGGTCGCTATTCAGCGACCGAGCACTTTACATAAGTCCATGCCGAGTTGGGATTAAAATCTGCGCGTGCACATGCAGAAGGGCGAGAACTAGCTGGGTACATATTTTGCGCCTCGGTGCCAAAAGTGGTGTGGCGACAGGTGTGGGCGGGCCCGCGGCTGTTCATGGTCATAGAGAAGATGCCTGAGAGAAGACTGTAGACCCTGATGCTGGCGCCAGTTGCTGATACGGGCCCTCTACCCCTGACGGAGCGGCCGCTTATAAGCAAGCAGCACATAAAAGCGGTGAAGATATTCAAGGATTTCAAAGCTTAATAACCATCTTACCCCCCCTTCCCCCTCCCGCTGGTGACGTTTGAGAAATTATAACGGCATCTTCTTCGGTAGATAAGCTTTTGCTTGTCGTGCATTCTATGTAGTGTGCATCTCAACATTGGGCGGAAGTGGTGTAGTGGCAAGTGGCGCGCTTACCACGCGAGCGGTCGGGGATCAAATCCTGGGTCGTGAGTCGCCCGGGCCAACCAAGCCTTCCATCCCTCCGGGGTCGGTTAATTGGTACCAGACTTGTCTGGGAGGATAAAAACACACTGACTTGAACATCGGCTGGCCCCCGCAAGTCATTGTATAGGCCACATCGCATTCAAATGCCACTGCGAATGTACAAATGGAAGTAGAATGCGTGCCGCATCCCAGAAAGGGATTGATCAACGGCAGATGCTTTATCCTTTTATTTATCTCACATAATTTAGCGGCAACTTCTTGCCTCAGACTATCGCATCTGCTATCAGGCACTCCTCGTCTAGGCTGGCCACAATCAAAGCTACAATAACTCATCCAAGCTTGGCATAAACGAGAACCTCAAGGGGCACGACAGGTATGGCCCATGTGAATCGATTTCTCTAAAGTGGGGCCCCTGGAAAAAATCACGAAGTTGGCACCCCCGTGTATGTAAATCACCTGGTAAGGGCGCTATGGGCGTGCAACTAGCTGTAACAGCTGCAATATTCTCTGCTCCCAGTAGCAGTCTGTTGTCTGGCGCTCTCTCGCTTGTTGTGCTCCCTTGCCTCATACTCTCTTCTCCGCGGTCAGGCTCTCGTTACCTTAGCACGGCCGCATTGCCAAAGCGAGCGAGCCCTGGGTGTTTCAACAGATTCTTCTTCTTTTCTTTACTGCCGACCCATTTCACATCAATACTTTGGCATTCAGTGCAAGAACATACAAGTTCAGTCTTGGAGCATGCCCTCATTGTTCGTTAATTATAAGGATCTTTTTATAGAGGTATCCAGATTCACAACACGTTTGAACGAAAGCGTTACTTGCATGCATGAAAAAGAAGATGAGGCTCTACGTCAAGATTTCGACGGGAAATTTCGTATCGTTATGGGAGAAGTGGTGGCCGTCAAATTTCTTCTTGGAGTCGCTCCCCTGAAAAAGGTTAGTGCGCTGGAAACAGCATTTCCGCAGATCGTTGCCAACAACCTAATAGCTCTGATAGCGCCAGGGAGCGAAGGTGTATGAACATAGATGACATGTATCAGATGCAAATGATTACTCGAAGGCATGCTCC
This sequence comes from Ostertagia ostertagi, assembly GCA_036418205.1. Classification (NCBI taxonomy): domain Eukaryota; kingdom Metazoa; phylum Nematoda; class Chromadorea; order Rhabditida; family Trichostrongylidae; genus Ostertagia; species Ostertagia ostertagi. The sequence continues at coordinate 17,488 of MU891801.1, forward strand.
GGGAATAGGCATGCTTAGCCTGCGTTCCGACCCGAGCGTAGTAGGCAGATGAACCAGAGCTCTTGATAGGGGTTTTGACGGTCAGAGTACTCGACAAGGGCGCGATCAGACGTTCGCTGGCCGACATCACCCCATCTCCCGCAAGCCGCACCGCTGCTTGAAAAGCGCGGGCACAATAGACAGCGATTCCATTGCGGCTCAATGTTGGAGCAACTGGAGTAAGCTCGTGAAACTCGTCCAGCACGCCCCTTAATTATCTGAAGGTGGAATGCGGCGAAATAGAGGGGGTCCCTTATTCTGGCCGTGTTCGGGGGTTTATCTTGCTTTCTTTTTTTCCGGATTCCTATCCACCTCTAGCCTCTAGCCTTTCTGAAGCTTCAACACTATATTTTTGCCCGAGGCTGCCTTAACCGATTGGATCAATCGGCTACTGTATCCCAGCATAAGCGAACATCTATGTAAGGTTTGCTCTAACGTTGTGAATATTAAAATCGGGCGACCCCCTTTTCCCTGAGGAATTTTCTCGCAACTCCCTTCTCCAATGGTCATTGCTTCATTTATTGTCATTGGAACCCTGCCATCCAGACGTAGTCCAACTCCAGCCCTAGTGGCACCATTTTCGCTTGAAAGTGGAGGAGATGAGAGCATGTTCAACTCACGAGCATTTTGCCATCCTATTCCTCTTCATTTATGACCCCTTCCCCTCCCAGCCCTTCCCCAAGTACGACCCTTCTCGTTCAAAAAGGGTCAACGGACAGAGGATCCTGCTTGTGCATGGACTACAGAAGGTAAATTCCACCTGCATCACATGTTCTTACATATATTGCGCGTCAAACTCAAAACCTCAAACTAACCTTATTAGTATCGCGTCTGTTCGCCTACACATCGAAGAGCATAATGTGCGTCGTTCGAAAGCAGAAATTGAAGGTAGACCAGTTTTCCCTCTCATTTGGTTGCAGTTACCACAAGAACATAAATACTGTTATAGGTTGTCTTGTACTCGTTTGACACCTCAGAGGTTTTAATTGGATGCTTCAAAGGCAATGTCTGGGGTGAAAGGATGGAGTTAGGTGTTCAGATGTGAAGCATAGGGTCTAAATGAAACGAAGTTGTAGAAAAAAAGCAGGAAATACCGCCAAAGAAGTGCAAAGTAAGAAGCTGTTCTTCGTTAGCTCCAGAAGGAGGTGTCTGGACTTGTTTTCAGCAGATGCGGGCCCTGCCGTCAATCGACACATCTATAAGAACTCAGCGCGGAACCCTAATTTTGCTAGTTCTCTCATTTTTGTATTTTTTGTTTGTTTCCCAGCGGCTCCCCCACTTTCTTCACACTTTGGGACGCGGCCGTGTCGGTGCTGCCTGCGAACTGTGCTGATGGAGCGTTTTCAAATTTACCCGCACAGTTTGCGTGACCACCGATTCCGCCGCGCCCCGAAGTGTGGAGGAGGAAGAACCTTTGCAAGCTTATTTTTTTGATGCTCATTGGACTGAATGGCAATGCTCTCGATAGGCTCGTAGCATTGGCCCTAGCGTTGAACTACGCAGTTACAATTTGCTGGCTATTCTACTACGACCTTCCGAACAACAGTTCAACATTAGAATTTCTCACATACTTGTTTGTAAAGTCACATGGAGTTGTAGGTGGGGTCGGTGGTGTCAAGGCGTAGCAATTGCTGTACCCCTACGTCTTAGCCTAAGCCTTGTCAAATCATCACGGCAGTTGTGGGAATGCTCCCTGCTTGCGTCTTAGTGCGTTTTTTTTTGGAAAAAAAAGCTTAATTTCGATCGGAGATTCCGTACCACCCTTTGATTTAGCAGTTCTCACAAAATCTTCATATGTTAGGCCCATGGTGAATTACGACCAAGGGTCTCTACCGAGGTTAATATTTACCTTGGTGGAGGATAGGAACTACCACTTTCGGTACCGCAGCCTATGGATGGTTTTAAAGGCATGCCCCAGGATCGCACTGGTGTGGCTCTTGCACACGAATGTGAATGTATCGGTGCCAAGTGGGCCGGCAGTGAAGAAAAAAGGAAAAGAATCCGTCGAAAACGCTCAGGTTGAGGGCTCACTCACCTTCCTAATTGGCTGTGCTAAAGGAACGAGAGACTAAGCGCGAAGAGGAGAGTATGGGGCGAGAGAGCGCATCAGATGAGAGAGCACCAGACAACGGCCTGATAAGAGAGCTCGTTCGCTGCAGCTCGAGCAGCTTACTTTGCAAGCCCAAAGCGTTCTTGTCGGTCGAATTCCGTGCACGTGAACGCCACATTTGTGATTGTCCCCTAGGCTAGGGTTCTATACTTCTGACCGAAGAGAAGAGTTATAAAAAACCTCTGCCTGGGTTGTGCCTTTAAGGTGGAGGAGAGGAGGAAACGGATCACATAGGATCGTGATGGGGAAGAATAGTATTTAATACTCGTGGTAGACTGATGTAAAATTGTTTAAAATTTACTCAGCGCTAGAATTCGGCATATCCACAGATCCCTAATCTCCATTATCTTGATAGCACACAAATCACCCTTCAATTTGGATCGGTTTATTCCAGATTTCGGACTCCTTCAATACATTAACCAACGATACAAAATTTTTGGAAACCTCGGTGAAAGGGTTAGGAAAGAAGGCTCAGCACGATTTCGATTGGGCAGCCATTGTGAGTGCTAGCTCGGACGTTTTCAGCTCAATGAAAAAGTTTCCGCCATTTTGCACAGCACCGAGGGGGGGGGAGTAGTGCCCTCTTCCACAACACAGAAAACGCCCGATTCTTCAACCCAGTAGCATAGAAGGCTCACAACATGACGTTTTGTGAGGAAATTCCTCGAGAAGAAAATTCACAAACAGTTCCACCACTCCTCACGTTGCATTGGTGAGCAGCCTATGAATTGTTACCATTTTCTGCTTTATATGTAATTCTAGGGGGCGGAAGTGGTGTAGTGACAAGTGGCGCGCTCACCACGCGAGCGGTCCGGGGATCAAATCCTGGGTCGTGAGTCGCCCGGGCCAACCAAGCCTTCCATCCCTCCGGGGTCGGTTAATTGGTACCAGACTTGTCTGGGAGGATAAAAACACTGACTTGAACATCGGCTGGCCCCCGCAAGTCATTGTATAGGCCACATCGCATTCAAACGCCACTGCGAATGTACAAATGGAAGTAGAATGCGTGCCGCATCCCAAAACGGGACGTCTCAACTTCGGCATCGTATAACTTCGTATGATCACGGCAAATGCTTTATCCTTTTTATCCTTTAAGTAATTCTTGTACAGAAGCAGACGGTTGGCGACGTAATGTTTTACGAGGAAGTCAAAATTTCTTGCTAAGAATTCTTCAGGGTGCCATTGAAAAAATATGGATATGGATGTTGAAGTATAAATTGGTGCCTCACATAGCGCTGAACGATTGTGTATTGAGCAGAGTTGTGATGTTTCGAAGTTAGGCGCTCAAAATGGCGGTTACTTCTGACGGTTCATGGAAAATAGAGACTGGCTGGTTATTCTTCGTATCAATTGATGATTAAGCTCGCCTGCCTCCAACTAAGGTGCGAAGACGTAGAGACCACTGCACTATGAACACGTTTCCAGAAGTCGATCCAAGAGATTCAAATTGGGAGAGCTATATCAACTACTGGAAACAACGAAATGAGTGTCTATACAAATGACCTTCTGCCGTTTATAATTACCGCCCTGCGAGCGTGTCACAATGATCCGGTGGAGAAGGTATAAGAATTTCTTCTTGCTCCTTGTGCTTTGCCACGCGGGTCTTCTTGAGATTTATTGAAGCCACTACTCCAGACGATGTAGGCGAACACGAAAAACTGAACAGTGAAGAGCTGCGGCCCTTTTATACGGCTAAAGTGGGCGGGCCGAGCTTAATGGAATACTATGTTGTATTACAACAATCCTCGATCAGCCACCAGATAAGCTTTCTACATGTTACAAATGAGTCAGCAAGATATCTATGAACTAAAGACATACAAATGATTTTACAAAATGAGGATATGATTGCACTAAGTCAAATTCAAGATCATAGAGAAGATTCTCTATACTCCCCGGCGACGAATGCTTGGAGTAGGTGAGGCACGCGGCTGACGATATGTGAGACTTCGACTACGCGATGGTCTGCTACGACGACGCGAATGGTCCGGTGAAGTGTGGCGAGTTCTGCGCGGAGAACGTTGTTGACGGCGTGGACTACGAGCGAGCGGTGATGCAGTCTTGCGGTGCTTTGTCCAACCGAGCTTCGTTTGTAGTTCCCTCTCTTTCTCTCTTCATTCCGTCGATCCTGGACTGTCTGCGAGGAGAAATGTCTCGAACCTTCTGCGCTTCTTCTATGCGACGTCTCGTGCTTGACTCGGTTGAGCTCCTTGTGGTTGTCACGGATAGCTTCGCAATACGGCATCGTCCTCTTCGATTCGCTCCTTGATCGTTCTTCAGTATGGTTACTCCGTGACGGCAGAATTCTTCCCAGATGTCGGACGAAGAGCTGACTTCGCTGGAGCTCGACGCTTTCGGTGAAGATCGGCGCCCGAGTTTCTTCCTTCGATCCGGTCGATTTTTTCTGCTTCTTCTGGTATTCCACCGCTGTCGACTTGACCGAGGCCGCTGATGATTGTGCAGAGGCTGACATGCTGCTTCAAACAGAGAAGAGCTGCTTTCTGTCGCGCTTATACACAGAGCACTGTGTGTTGTCCCAGGCGGAGTCGAGATTGTCGTCGAGGTGATTGTACGGTGAAGCTTCAATTTGAATTTGAATTTGACTTTTCCAGCAGAGAAGATAGAAAGAGGGAAAAATTGAAGGAAAAAGGGCGGAATTTTGCCCACAATAGGCTTCGACTTGCTCATATCTGCTTAAGGTGAACTTCTGAGCTTGCTGGTGACCGTTTCTTCAGGCAAACCATGCTCCATATTGTCACCTGGATGAAAATATGCGCGATGAATCTGATAGCTCTGGTACAGGTACAGATTAGTGCAAGCACAATTTTCACGCCGCAAGACCAGAAGCAGAGGTATCCGAAAATTATTGCGAGCAGTAATAATCCTCCGGCAAGGGCGAGGGTCTTGTACCACTGCCATACGACGTCCAGTATGTGGTTGATGTCTGGAAAGACTATCTCGTCGTCGTAGACATTGCTTTCTCCTGCGAGCACTTTCAATGCAGAGCTGTGAATCGTCCTCACCCATTGTAGTATACCTGTTATTTCAAAGGTATTTTGTATCGATCCGCATGATATTACGCATTTTTTATGTATGCGGGCTGAGTCATGGTTGAAAAAAAAAAAAAAAAAAAAAAAAAAAAAAAAAAAAAAAAAAAAAAAAAAAAAAAAAAAAAAAAAAAAAAAAAAAAATTCGCGCGAAACACTGAGGGAGCGCCTTCTTGTTTACAGGGTACTGTGAAAATTTCGTCTTCGCATCGAACTGTAGCCAGTGTTGATGCACCATTTGTAGTGCAGGAAATTGGGGCTACTGCACCTTGCGGACACTTATAGCATCCCTTCGCAATCGAATTTTTCACAGAACAAATTGCGTCTGTAGCGTCCGTGACCGTCGTGTCGTACTTGTCTTTGAAGTGGATCAGTACCTCTGCAGTCGTGAACATAGGAATAGTTGCTTCAACCGTTTTGGGGTGCGAGACCGTATGAGTGAGTGTGATCCATGGACGACGGATCGGGAACCGATTTTCCAGTCGATTCTCGAAATGGTCTGCAATGTCCAAGCTCTTGCACAAACAGTTGACTTTGTTCTCAGCTGGCTGGCAATCGCAATCTGGAAGAACTGAGCAGTTGAGTGATTGTGCTGCTTCGTGCGATTCACACTGCAGAGTTGGCTTGTTGTTCATCTTCCACAGAGCGAAGTTAGTGCTGTCAGATATAAAGGTAGAAGACACAACAATGGTGTTGGCGGGGACAGTTAATGTCGTTAGGGTGATTCGCATGGCTCCTATTTGAGTTGGAATGGTAGGTTGCAGAGCGAATTTGAACCTTCTTGCTGTCCTTGTCTGTGTGTTAGTAGATGTTAGTTCAAGATGAACAGCTTCTTTCCACTGAGCGCATCTGAATATTTCATAGACTCTGTCACTTTTAGGGACGTTGTATATCCTGTAAAACAGGCATCCGCTCCCAGGCCAAAAGCAGCCGCAACCTGGTCCCCCGCAGCTCTCAACGCAGCGGGTTATTCCTGGATACTTGTTGCTCTCATTAAGTTCGGGAAGCAGTGCTGTTGGGCTGATGTCTTCGCACTTACGTTCCTTACAGGATCCCATGGTTTCGCATCGTTTTGAGTCCATGACTCGTTGTTCCGAGTCTCTTGTGAAGACGAGAGTTTCCTTCGCACATGTTAGGCGCAATCCTTTCCACCTGATACGAACATCTCTTACCAGTGTTTGGTTATAGAGAAGACGAAGGCATGCCTCTTGATGGAAACTGTTCATTTTAAGAATTTCTGTCGCTTCGGTCAGGCATGTTTTCTGTCCTTGAGGAGAAACGTGGCAGATTGTGCTCGGTTGACTGAAAATATCGACTTCTTGGCATGGGTAAACGGCTGATGCCATTATTGCCAGGATAGTCAGCGTGATCAAAGGAGCTCTCAGGAATGCCTCCACGTCTTGTTGACGTCGATGGAACAGCCGCCTTCGAAAGGCTATTCGCACGCATCCTCTCCATATAGTTCTTGCCAGTCGTACCGTGTGAGCCATACACTTGAGTGTTCCCCAACTGAGAATGCGGAATGGTTTTCCAACCACAATGGGGACATAGCAGAACACATAAAGGACTGCTGTCGTCAGATATATGAAAACTGCTATAGCCGCGATGGCTGATCGTGGAGAGCATTCTGGATTGAAAATATTTGCCGTGCATATCCAACAGCGGATATTTTCACAGAAATTAGCGGCTGGGCATATGGCGTTCAGAACAGTAACTTTGCTCCCATCGTACACTTTCCATTGCACCTGGTGTTCATGTAAGGTGACTTCTGGTGCAAACATGATTTCCTTCGTGAGGTGTTGGGTGCTCATTGACGAAGCAATCTTGTTCTGAGCACAACTCATATCGTCGTATTCCATCAGAGTTCAGTCGAACTCCTCCCGGTACACATCGAATTTCCGCAACATTAGTGATGGTGGAATTGAATTCTGCATTTACAGTCCCTGCAAGGGCAAGTGCTAGCGTCAATGTGAGAATAAGATTGGATGTCGAGATGGGCTGTTGGTATGATCGCCTTCCTTTAGCTGCTGACCGGAGGTTGTATCGCGGGTTCTGCTTGCTTCCAGCAAGAGTGTCTGCCTCTTGTCCTCGATCATGGCTTATGTGTCGACTGTCAACTGGAGTGGATTCCTCTTTCTTGGCACTCTCGGGTGTGCTGGGGCAAGTGTCATCCTCGAACGAGTCCTTCAATTCTAAGGGGATGAGGAGGTTTATGGGTCTGCGAATAAGTCGTCCATTTGGCAATTTTACTTCTGCTTCGCGTACAACTCCTTCGTCCGTTTTCCTTAAATTCGTAATTCGCCCTATTTTCCATGAATTCCGGGGCAAAATAGGGTCTGATATCAGTACTACAGTGTCGATGGAGGGGGGAGTATTTGTCCCCTTTCGGCCGTGTAAGTTGAGTTGATGTGTTTCTCGTAATGCGCTGAGGTATTCTCGACTCCAAACTTGCCAGAATTTTTCCGTGAACGCGTGGCTATATCGAAGGGCCTGTTCCGCTTGGCGACGCGTTTGTAGTCGTATAGCTTCTTCAGGTGGTAAGTAGTCTGGGTCATCGTCGTCTTGTCCTGCGTATTCCAGGGGGTAGGTAATGACCATATCTCGCTGGATGAAGTCGATAGGTCGCAATATTGGTGCTTCCTCCCATCGTTCTTCTTGGTACGTTAGAGGCCTACAATTCAGACTGCCTTCGATTTCCGTCAGAAGTGTTTCCAGTACTTCTCTTTCCAGGATATTTGTCATGACCTTGTACAGGGATTGTTTCACAGACTTTATCAGCCGTTCATAAAAGGCTCCCTGCCACGGAGCATATGGCGTTATTGTCTTCCAAACAATCCCTTTGGTGGCCATTGACTTTGCGAGTGGAACGTCCTGTGGAATGGCAGCGATAGTATTTCTGAGGATTTCGTCTCCCAATAGCAACGACGGGCCATTGTCTGAAATAATCGTGGTCGGAACTCCTCTGCGGGCAAAGAATCGTCGCAGAGCTAGTAGTAGCGTTGGAGTTGACATGTCGTTTACCAGCTCGAGATGAAGTAAGCGAGTCGTGGTGCAGGTCAATATAATTCCGTAGAATTTTCTGACGACTCCACTGTCTTTGGCTGATAAAGGTCCGAAAAAGTCAATTCCGACGTGTTCAAATGGTCTGCAACGTTGCACTCGGCATCCCGGAAGATCTGGCATTTCTGGATACTTGAATGGCAGATTGTTCATCCTTTGACACGGAACGCACGCTCGGATTACTTGTCGCGTGAGTTGCCGTAACTTCGGAATCCAGTAAGTCTGCCTTACGTTCGCCATTGTATGAGCAACGCCACAGTGTAAAGGCGAATGTGACTCCTGAACGATTAACCGTGCTAGCTCCGACTTTGCAGCAATCAAAATGGGTTGTCTTGCGTCGTAACTCGAACTCATTTTATCCAGCCGTCCTCTACACCGTATGATGCCGTCGTTATCGCGCTGGAGTTTGAGCTGTTTCAGAACTTGTTGTCGTGATTCTGGAAGATGCACTTGTTGATGGTTGCGAAGGAGAATTCGCTGTGCGATCTTTCGTTCCGCTGCCGTCACGTAAGGTTCTCCTGACATCTTCATTATATCGGGAGCATGATTAGCGATACGTGAGCGAAGATCCGCATCAACTCGAGACACTATAGCTTTGATGAAGCGCAGGGCATAAGCCATTGTGGTCTGACATGACTGCCAACTGCTATGCCTTTTCCAGTCCAGTAAGTCTGACACGGAAGCTATCGCAGAGGTGGATAGGTTCACGACGCAGTTCTTGCTGTTTGACTCCTCTATTTTGTCCGGCATTGGGAAGAATTTGACAACTGTTCCCCATTGCTCAGGTGCCAAGCTCAAGAAGTCAGGTCCGTTCCACCAAAAGTGCTGCTTCAATTCGTCTTTATTGAGACCTCGAGTTGCGCAATCTGCGGGGTTGACAGAAGTGGGCACGTTCTTCGTGGCTACGGCGCCTAACCCACACCCGAAACCTTCCGCCACGAACACGTGTTCCAAATCGCACAGGAACTGGAACTTGTTGAACAATTTGGTGAATCTCTTTAGAGCGATTGTTCACAAAAACTCCTGCTGCCGCATCGTCGTTAGCTCTTGCAATCCAGTTTAGAGCTATTTCAGAGTCCGTAAGAACGTAGATAGTAATTATTCTCAACTTGCTTTGTAGCGCACGTAGGATGGAATGTGCGAGCCGCGTAGCCATAGTTAGAGCGTGCAGTTCCATCTTTGGTATTGTGGGCTTCTCTTTAAGTCGGGGAAGTTTACCCTTCCCTGCGACGAGATTGCATGATCCTTCTTGTAGCAAATACGCGCATGTGGCCATTGCTTGAGCGCTGGCATCAGAGAATAGAACAAGCGTTGCTGATTCGTTGTTCCTAGCGATATTGCGCTTTATCCGTGTGCGGAAGTCGTTTACAGTGTTCTGTATGAGTTGCCACTGCCTTTCATGTTCAGGGGTCAGGCATGTATCCCATTCATAGTCGGAGCTCCAAAGCTGTTGAAAAAAGAGCTTGGCTTTCAGAGTTAAAGGAGTGAGCCATCCATGAGGGTCGTAAATGGATGCGACCTGTTCTGAAACTGTCCGTTTCGTTGCCTTTTCCTTTGTGGGATACTTGCATACGATGTCCAGTTCATCTTGTTCCGTATCCCACTGCACTCCTAACACCTTTTGGATGGGATTTTTGTTCAGATCTTTACAAGGAATGCTGGTGTTGAAGTCCTTGTCGTTCGAACGGAATTCGCGGAGGTTCATTTGAATCTCGCTGAAGGTGTTCTTCGCTTTCCTGTAAAGCGTGATGGCTTCGGTAGTACTTTCGGTCGTTAGAATCACGTTATCAACATAAGTGTTTTCCAGTAACATTTCTGCGAAGGCTTGATCGTCATGAGTCTTCAGGTGATGATGTATCGTTCCAGCCAAAAGAAACGGAGAGCAATTGAGACCGAACGTAACACGTGTGAATCTATAAGTGACGAGGTTTTCGTTGGTAATAGGTTTTGTGGGGTCACGAAGCCACAAGAAACGTGTGGCGTCTCGGTCTTTGATTTGCAGTCGTACTTGGAGGAATGCTTTCTCAACATCACTGATGATTGCAATGTGTCCTATACGGAAGCGAATGAGCATGTCAGACAACATTGGAAGAATTACTGGTCCACGATGTAAGACATCATTAAGCGACAAGGATCCTTTTTTGCGAGCTGACGCGTCGAATACTACTCGGAGCTTCGTAGTCTCCTTGTGTGGAGTGAGTACAGCTTGATGAGCAAGGTAGTGTACTCGCACGGCATCTTCGGGTGAATTCTCCGTCACTTCTTCGATAATGCCGAGTTGGAGCTGAGTTACGAACGTGTTGTGGTATTCTCTGAGGAGTTCTGGATTCTGCCGCAGTTTCGCCACGATTGTCTCTCCAGCCGACGAAATGACATCGCTTTATTGTCTGGAAGTTTATCTGCGTCCTTTGTCCATGGCAATTGGACGTAGTAACCGTCCTTTTCTCGTTTAATTGTTTTTTCGAATTCATTCCAGACCTTTTTATCAGCATCTTGACGTTCATGTTCCGTAGGTCCCAAGAATTCGCTAACTCCTGATGTTTCAAAGGCGAAAAACTGTTCCCACATTGAAGTACTGTCCTCAGAGGACGAGTTTACTAGTGAGGCGTCGTTGCAAGAAAAGTCCTCGTGAGAAAGTTCTTGTTCCAAGGCTGTGATCATCTGATGATCCTGCGAACTGACTGGAACATACTCTTCTTTATCCCTTGCGGTGCTCACCTGTGGGAGCGTGGATTCGTCGGACACCGTGACAGCGTTGGTAGGACTTTCGTCGTATAACTTCGTATAATGTATGCTATACGAAGTCCAGTGATGAATCTCGTCCAATCCCGAATGAAGTGGTTTGCTGACGTCCGCCACCCTAACATGCAGAGGTCTACCAGCGAGCCAGTATATCCGGCTTTATGTTGGTGTGTGACTAATGAATCAATCCCGAAAATGAACTTTTGTCGTCTGGTGTCGCCGATCGGTTCGTGAGAACCGACCAGGTAGCTATGCGGTACTCCTTGTCGGTCCCAAATTTGCACCTTAGAAATGCCGCACGTTTTCGTAATGGGCGTTTTTGAGCCAAAAGTGCAGATTTTCAGGACTGTTCTGTCGAGCTCTGGTAGGTGGAGTCGGTCTGCAAGGTTATCACTTATGAACGAGCGGTCTGCTCCTGAATCGAGCACAACTTGAACAGACTCCAGTGTTTGCGTTTCCGGATTGAGTACTTGCGCTTGTCCGACAAGGATTGGCATTTCTGACCGTTCGAGGTTGTTACTCACGTGTAGCACAACGTTGGATCCACATTCGTCCTTGGTTGTTCGATTCGGAGGTGACACTGTGCATTTTTGCTGTGGTTTTCCGGATTAAACCGGTTTTGGATGAGCTCTTCTTAGATACTGGAGCTACTTTGGAAGAGGAAGAAACGGTAGCTGTGGGGTGTTTTGGTTGAAGCGAGCGCTGCCTTCTTGCAGATAGACGTATGATGACCGAATTCGTCGCAGAGTCTGCAGTTCCCTCGAGCGCATTGTGGTGAAAGGTGACCTTGTTCTCCGCAATTCCAGCAGAGGTTCTTCCTTTTTAGAACTTCGATCCGTTGCTCTCTAGAGGGCACTTCCTTGCACTGCTTGGGGGAAGTCCTCCTTTGTTGCAGTAGAAGCATTCTGCGCGAATCTTGTCCCTTCATGTTTCTGCGGCCCCGTTCTGCTTGGCTAGGCTTCGCGGCATCGTTAACGGTGTGGCGTTCGAATATAGGTGTCTCTGTACTATGGAGGATCTTCGACTCGTCCCTGATGTAGTCCTTAGCAGCTATCAGCAAATCATTGGTGTCCCATTTTGTATGCAGTGGATGGTGTTGTTGCTGTCGCAATATGTGCCTTTGCACATCTATCGAGAATTTTCTGAGCAGCTGCTTCTGCAGAAAAACGTTGTCCACTTGTTCCCCTTTGAGTCTTAGCTGGCTCACGAGAGATGTGAGACGTTCGCAAAGGTTGCCCTGGTCTTTAAGACTATCACTCGATGCTCGCGTATTCTGCAGTCGTTTGAGAAGTTCGTCGACAAGTGCTTGGTGGTCACCGTATTTCTCCTGCAAGTAGGCGATGACAACTGGGTAAGTGTGACGAGAGACTTCGTACTGCTTCACGCACTCCCGTGCCTCTCCTTGGAGGGCATCCATCAAGTAGTTCATCTTGTGTAAGTCGTCCATATCTCGAGAGTGTACCGAGTGATTGAATGCTCCCCAGCCAGAATGTTTCCCATTCCCATATCTTACCGTCGAACTTTGGAATAGGAACTGGAGCTAGCGGCACTGTCGCGGATTCTCTCCATGCGGGTGTACCGCTATGTCTTTGACCTGCTCTGAAGTGGCATTCCACGCGCAATTTGGCTAACATAGCGTCCGCATTTCCGAGTAGTTCTTGAGCTGCCTCACTATTGCCAGCGACTTTCTCGAGAATATCGGAGGACATTGGCGTATCTGGATTCAGATTGTCCGCAGCGATGGAATAGTTTTCCAGTGCCTTGTCCACCGCTTCTATGTCCGTCTCGATGAGCTGTATGGCTCGTTGAATCTGCCATTGGTGATCCCGTAGAAGCCTCTGTTCCTGGTCGGCATCCCTTATGTCAGCCGCATTTGCGATGAGGTCGTCTTGAGCTTTCAGCGTGTCCTTGAGCCGGTTGCAGGCTCGCGTGAGCAGTCCTTGACGGCTTGAAAGGTTCGTAGTCATCTTCCTCAGATTGTCCCGGGTTCGATCCTGCTCGGCTTCCGATGCACCATATTAAGAATTTCTTCTTGCTCCTTGTGCTTTGCCACGCGGGTCTTCTTGAGATTTATTGAAGCCACTACTCCAGACGATGTAGGCGAACACGAAAAACTGAACAGTGAAGAGCTGCGGCCCTTTTATACGGCTAAAGTGGGCGGGCCGAGCTTAATGGAATACTATGTTGTATTACAACAATCCTCGATCAGCCACCAGATAAGCTTTCTACATGTTACAAATGAGTCAGCAAGATATCTATGAACTAAAGACATACAAATGATTTTACAAAATGAGGATATGATTGCACTAAGTCAAATTCAAGATCATAGAGAAGATTCTCTATACTACGTGCGTCTCCTAATATTTTTGGTAAAAGGAGACAATCGAGTATTCATCACTTTTAACTTACTAACGCTCTCGTATGGTAGCGGTCTAACCCGCTCAAACGGTGGAACTACCGGTGA
>MU891802.1:0-16547 GCA_036418205.1 Ostertagia ostertagi
GGTATGGAAGGAGGCTAGGGAACACGTTAATGCGCCTTGCAATGGGTCGTCCGGATTAGAGTATCTGTCCATGCTAAACTAGCAAGGAGCTCAGGTGAGGCTGGTGTCAGAGTCCGCGATCCGTCGCGCGATTCGTGCAAATCGACGACGGATCGCGGACTCTGACACCAACCTGAGGGTTTGAACAAGTAGGCGTCTGCGATGTGTAGCTATCACTTCGCTGTCGAGTTTTTTAGTTGCTTCGCGGGACGGTCCTATGCAGAAGTTAGGGGCGCAACTTTGCAATAACGCGCCCGAGCTCGACCCATGCTTTTATTTCTTCGGAAGGGTAAATCGCAATTCCTCCAAAACGCTTCCTTTTTCTAAGAATCTGAACGAAAATCGAGTGCATGGCGCATCACAAGGGGTGTATTCTTTCCCGAGTTCCTGATCTTTTTACTCCTTCAAAGCTAGAGATCCTTGAATCGATCAATACTTCATTTTACAAATGCGCGAGAAGATTTATTAGAACTGTCGTTTTTCCACATATTCTGTATTTATATTTTCCAAATTTTCTGCTTTTCAATTAATTGTTTATTTATTTATTACTACTTTATTTTGAAATTTATGGTGAAACGGTGATATTATGTGAAAGGATCTGTACATGGAATAGTATTTTTGACAAAATCACTTATTCGGTTAGTTAGTCTTAAGATTTGTTTGATACGCGTGATTCCATTGGCCGGCAAGGAACTGGTTAAGAACACTTAGCGGTGAATTCGTGAAAAATCTTTCTGTACTGATAGTTCTTGATAGAAGGAAAACCAGTTTGTGGGTGTTTCAAATTGGTGGCCAATTAGCAGTGTTAACCCATAGAACAACTTTCCGAGTAATGCCAAACTTGTTTAAAGGTTGTACGGAAATTGGTCTATGGGTGTTCTTAGAGAGGAAGTTGGTGACGTTACTGCCAGCGACCGCAGAAACTGGTAGTAATGCTCATCGCTGGTAATCCCGTAACCCGGATCGACTTTTTCTCAGGCAGTGAGGTCTTCTAGCTCTCCTGGTTCAATTAATCAATTGTGGACCTCCACCGCGAAAAAAATCGCGCACATTCTTTCGTATCCATTCATCTTCTGATGTACCCCTTCTTAAAGCAGTTTTCAGCAGTAAAGGCTGCGTTCATAGTTTGCGAATCCGCAGATTAGGATAGTAGGCGACAACCGAAAAAAAATACAGGGGTGGCCAAAAAAAAGAGACACTTCACTCCACATTTCAGACAGCATTAATCACACTTTTCCAAAACCAAATCGACTGCCTCCAACTCAGTATTAAAGAGCACATTCTAATCTATCTAAAAGTTACATGACAGCCTTCTACTACCCCGACGGCGTCAGAAGATTTTCCCACGGAAACATGGTTCACGGTACGAGCTCAACGGGGTCGTCGAGGTACCCCATAGACCATTACGGCGTCCTGAAAATGCTGGTCAAAAGCGGTTTTGCATATTCAGCAAGCGTAATGTATTCGGGAAACTGTTCAACGGTTAATCAATTGAAGAACTTATGAAGGCAGCTTCAGGCCGGAGCGATTACGGCAAGCCTCGTTGAGCTCGACGGTGGCGGCAGATGACGTCATATTCTGAAGACGGCGGGGGCAGTGAAGGAGGGCCTGCTTCTGTTTACGGGGGAACACCTAAGGAATATTCCGCCGTAAAACTTTCATTAACATCGGCTCCCTGTGCGACGAAAAGTTCGATGATGTGCGCCATGGGCAAAGTGTCTCTTTTTTTGGCCACCCTGTAGTAGAGTAGGAGATTAGGATAGTAGTAGATTAGGATAGTGCGCTGACAAGATTAGATATGTATTGATCTATTCGCTTGAAGTCGCCCAATCTACTACTCTCCAGCGATTTCAATCGATACGTATCCAATCTTGTCAGCGCAATCTCCTACTCTACTACTATCCTAATATCCTGTCGCCTACTATCCTAATCTCCCGAGTCGCGAACTATGAACGCGGCCTTATTTTACTAGCACAGAAAATATCATACATTTGATGCGGATAAGGTTACTGCTAGATTATTTAACCGGTAAAACAGACGACAGTGGGCTGTCTAGGAGGGTTTGAAAAATGAGAAAATTACTTTTTACGTCACCTGAATGTTGATCCGTGCTAACCGTTGTGTAGCCATATGCGGATCAAGCGCCGCTCCGAATGTGTGCAAAGCTGGAATTCGCGGCTCAATCTTGAAGTAATCGATCAGCGTTGAGCAATTTTTTATCGATTTTCGGACGATTAACATTCTTTTGTAGTTTCTGGCTGCATTATGGACAACTTGAATTTTCTTCCGCAGAAATCATTTGAACCAAAGATCTGTTGTGTTCTGCATTCCTTTGCCTTGATTTTTTTTATTATGAATAGTTATTGTACAAAACAGGTTTTCATTTCTACCGGCGAAAATAGCGAATGCAAACTGTGAAGTTTCACTTCCTTGTTTTTCGTAGAGTTGGGTGCATGAGGGGTCCAACCAAATATTCTGTAATGCCGACGTTTTTTTGAAAACAATCCGCGTTGAAATTATTCATGCAGTACCGTGCATGGGGTTACAGGGTCTGCAACTGCGGAAATGGTCAGAAAAACGCCTTTCGGAGACGTTGGGGTTTATTGATTTTTGTCCAGTTCCACATCCATACTTGGCCACTACTGCGAATGTGTTGATGTCTGCGTCTCGCCCATCCCCTATGCTCTCTCGCCTGTCTTTTTGCATCAGTGCCCGGTACGTCGTAGAATGTCTGGTAGATTGGTTCAGTGCCTAAGGGCTCCTTTCCTCTTCGTGTTTCCACTTTGATATCATTCTCGAGTGTAATGACCCACCTAAGTTATTGCCGAATGTGATTTCATCTTGATAATTGAGCATTGAAATGCAGTTTTCAACTAATCGAATTGTTCCATGGAGTTCGATTTCATGAAGTCTTTTTGATATCAGTGGGCAAGCACTGCCAAGCATCTTTATCACGGGAACAGTGCTGCTGCTGTAATGACTTTCTGAGTTCACCAGAGCAAAGAGTGGTGGCTGCAACCGTTTTTTGCTCGATAAGCACCATTGATTATCTTTAGCACAAAGGACAAAAAAATAATTCTGTGACTTACATGACTGCTAAGGAAGGGTGAAAGTATGGAGTGATAGTAGCGCATATTTTTACTACTAATATGCACAGACTTTCTTTTCTCTGTCATCTGTGGCTGTACTCGTGCGGGATGGCTTGAAGAACTGATGCGACAGGGACTGGCCTCGATATAACGTTGACTGGCTCGAGTACGCATTCAAATGTTCTCAGGAATTCAAATGAAGAAAGAGTACGTGGCGCATCCCATCGAGAAGTCTTCCTTGACTCTCAGAGCCAATCACTCCTTTATTTCTTTAGGCACTGCTTTATTTAGTGCGGTCTTTTGGCAGGGAAGTCAAGCAGTCTGTTTTGATGGTTTTTTAGATCCCTTTGGATTGCGCCGTCCGGCAGTCGTTATTGAGAATCTGGGAAGGTGATTGATTACGCGCTGGGCTATTTGCTTATGGACGTTAGCCAGTGTGCTCGAATTAGCGTGATAAGTCTTCTAATCGATGATAATGATAATCGGGCGATCTTGATGGAATAGCGTATCCGATTGGCCTCACGATCAGTGGATCCGATCCTTAAGTACTGAACAAGTGCTTCGTGGCGAGACAGCACCGTTCACCATAAAGAGTGCTCTGAAATAGTTGGGAACTTGTGTAGACTTGCAATGCAGCGAAACGCAGTACAATTCACGCCTTCTCCTGCTGTCTGCTAACCGCGACTGCCACGGCACTTCGCTACTACTAAGCGATATCTGGATTCGCGACATGTCGGAACGGCCTAAAGGCCATGCTCTGATATCACCATTGGGTAATTTTGCACCAGATGAATAGTCAATGCGAATGGGCCGGCAGTAAAGAAAAAAGGAAAAGAATCCTCGAAAACGCTCAGGTTAAGGGCTCACTCACTTCCTAATCGGCTGTGCTAAGGGAATGAGAGACTAAGCGCGGAGAGGAGAGTATGAGGCGAGAGAGCGCTACAGATGAGAGAGCGCCAGACAACAGCCTGATAAGAGAAAAATCTGCAGCTTGAGCAGCTCACTTTGCAAGTGCTCCCGAACGCTTCTTATTAGTTGGTACCCGTGCGCGAGAACGCCACATTTGTGATTGTCTTTGGGAGACTCTATATACGACTAAGGAACTTAACACGAACTTCTGCCGATTGTGCTTTAAGCCTAAATGTCCTGGAAAATAGCGAAGTAGCAGTCAAGTATGAAAGCTTGAATACGGCTCGAAGGACGTACGATGTCTTTCCATTAGGCGGAAAGGTCAAAGCTCTTAGACGATCGGCGACGTCATTGATGAATGCCCTTTTGAAGTTTGCGCAGGGTTAGGTCCAGCCGTCGTAGTGCGTTGAGTTTTTTTTTTTCTAAGCGAACGCTCCTTAATCTCTTCGCTTCATTGTTTTTCGTAAAATCGACTTTTGGGTTGGTTCGCATCAACTGCGCCGCCCAACATTTCGTTTCTTCAGTTTTTTTTTTAAAATCTAATTATCACCGGTTTTCAAAGGCCTTACTGAACCAGTTTGGGTAACAAATCCAGATTTTGTTGATCTCAAGTTTTTTAAGCCTATGTGAGAATAAGTCCCGCGGCTGGATCAATGAGCGCTCAAGTTCATTGATTTCTTCTCAAGGTGTTCTCGTCGTTGATGATGATAATTATGAAGTCTACTCTTTTTGTTGCTTTGTCGTCGATAAAACGCGCGCTTTCCAATCAGCTGGTTCCATCTTCGGAGTGGGTTAGGGTTAGACTAGCAATATCGATCAATTTAACCTTTTGCTCGCTTTTGCAGTTTATCATTTTGCTTTTTACCTTAGATTTTTCATCTCAAATAGGTTTTTGCTATTTAGTGGCGAACGATTTACCATAGAATCTATGTTTACATTGTATTTTTTCTAGTCATTTTATAAGACTCTTTTCCCTTTCCCTTCTTACAGCTGTATTTTACTGCTTGTGAGATGGTGGTATGGATGGTAAGTGGCACCGCTATGCCCTAGTTAGGGGTCAGATTCAGGGTTTTGTTTGCCCCTCTATCATTTAAGAAGTCGATAATTGGTGCCGAACTTCTATGGGAATAGAATAATCTTTTTTGGTAAGACGGATTTTCCCTGGACATCCCCCGTAATCATGGCATAGCCCATGTTGCATTCAAATGCCACTTCTCTATAAAGGTGAGATGCATGGCGTATCCTTAAAAGGATTAGTGGGAAAAATTGAATATTTTGCACCTACTTTTCAATATACCTTCATGTTTGCAACTAAAGACGAGAGCGAAAATCTAGAAGAATTCGGTCATTGATAAGTCTATTTCAAGTTACTCTAGAAACGCCAGCCTCAAAATCCTGTATTCGATCGATAGGTCGACAGACCTTTCTGAGAAAAGAATCAGCTCCGCGGACTGTGAAAGCCAGGCCATCCTCAGTTTGGCTATGGAACCCCAAAGGGTTCAATGCCACTGATGGGTAAGATGTATGGTCTGAATTGTGGACTGAAGAGGGGCACTGAGAAATGGGCGCTTATTTCGCATTTTCAAGACGAAGGTAGTTTTAGCATGTTGCGAAACAGGTGTCAGGTTAAATACCACCCAATGAATGAGAAGAATGGACTGAATTATTCATGGTGCGTATGTAACAATGAATATGTACAATGTGCGCCTTTGGGTCGGCGATTGTTAACGAAGATCGTTTCAATGCGAAGTTTCTATTGTTCATGCTTACGTAGGTATCCTTTTCCTCGGTTCGAGCCACATAAATAGGCATGATGTCATTCAAAGTGGCTGCGTTCGCTCTTCTTCGCGTGGACATCTTATGTCTTTCCCGTACGAATTGGCGTGAGCAACGCAGCTGCTCAGTAGTCGTTTGTGACTAGATCTCCGTTGTTGTTGCTCCTTATTTGGGTAGGGTAAACCGCGTAATTAAATGCACCGCTTCCACGTTCATGGTCCCTGGATTGAATCCCGCTTGAGCCAATAAAATCTACCTGTTCTAGCTTGAAATCGACTTCGAGATGAAGGCATGAAATTTGAACTTTGACTGGTCCCTGCAATTCTTTGTGGTGGTGAAATGCGCATTCAAAGATATCTGCACTCTATAGAAGCGCGGTGCATGGCGCATTCAACAGAATTGGATGACGCGCAGATTTTTTCAGCCTAGCGGTTTTCCCAATGCAACCTTTACGGGATACGCATAGTAATAAATCGTTCAATACAAATTTAGAGAATTTTAAAAGAGTTCGAAACTACTAAATACTACTTCAAACGAAAGCAACAAAAGCATGGAAATATTATAGGTCGGATTTTTTCTGGACGTGTCATGCATTTGACTTCGTTGGACTTCACATAGTCGTTTGAAACCCTCAAGTTCTGCTTGGAAGATTCTAACCATTGAATTATCTGAAATGTTTTGGTGTTTTTGTAATGCTCAAAGCATTTTTGCAAAGCGTTCTTTCGACTTTGTTGTTATTTATTCATGTCTTATCACGCTTATTTGTTTATTATGCATTCGAAGAGGGCAAGAACAAGAACATTACTATCAAAATGGATAAAAGCTAACAAGAGGGGTCCTTCAGGGCAAGCCGCTCCTTTCCGAAAATTCCTACATATTGTAAGGGTACCATTGCGTGAACCCGAAACTACATAATTCGTTCTCGCTCCAACGGTTTAGTAAACCAAAACAAAAGTGAAGATCTGCTTCATGGTCGATTCTCAGAGTGCAAATTTGCATTTATTGGCCGCCTTACGGTGTGAGGTGCTCTGAATTTGAGATAGATGTCATGTAAAATGAGTAGACTATATCGATGCCAAAAGATGTTACGCAAACTCTGAATGCAAAATTGATGGCACGGGAAATGAGGCCATTATCAGTAACTTATCATACAAGCCTTTTTGATACTAACTAGCGATAGAACTGTTTAGCGAGAATGAAACATGGCTTTGTGGTCCATACATTACGCCTCTACAAAATGCAAGAGACCGTTTTGAAAAAGCGGGGCTCACTCTGAAAGTCCCCTCCCCTTCATAAGTGCTCCAATGTTGTGCATGTAGTCCACGCAGTGAGAGGGTGGGGATGAGTCGTGAAAGGGTCGGGGATGAGTCCGTGAAATGTTCACTCACGTGCAAAAACATAAAAATTGCACTTTTGGATTAAATACGGATTTTTTAGCACTCTCGCTCGGGCACTGTTTGAGCCAAGTGAGGCAAAATTCTACAGCGCCCAGCTTTCCAATACAAAACAATGAGCTTTGAATTGCATCCTCTTCAGGAATTTGCTCAAGTTATTCAAGTAACCCCAGGGTACTCTTACTGAATGGCCTTCCACATAGCTTCTATAGTGACCTGCTTCGAATCATTATCGCCAGCCTTCGAACTCTTCGGGAACCATTGCAAAAATACTAGTGTTCGGGTGAATTTCCTAATTGCCTATGCATCCAGTTTTGAATCCAGTTTCGAGTGATTTTGGTGTTAGGCACAGGAGTGAGCCTACACACCAAACCATTCGAATATCCCTGCACATAGCAGTTATATCATATTTTCTTTTGATTTAGATTTATCTTACTATATTTAATTGTACTATATTCATAATGTGTTATGTCCTTAAAGGAGGAATTCACGATAAGAACGAAGGTCAAAGAAGGGGAAAATTGCATAGTTGGGAGACAGGCGGACCTCCTGAGGGTGCTGACCGACGCGCAATTGGCAGCGAAAGATTTGACCTCGGCGATCTAGCATGGCTCACTCTTGGCGCGGTTGGCGGGGTACGCCCACCGACTATCTAATCACTCGCCGCAGGTCTATACGTGGCGAGTGATTAGATAGCAGAGAGAGCGTAGTGTTGAAGAGGGCACAGCGATGAGAGTGCGCAAATCAACGGGCAAGGAAGGGTCCCCATTTCTCGGGTTTCGGGCCGTTTCAAATGGTTTCTTCTTCATCCCTGCTCCACTGACCACCTCTACCCTTATTTCCAATGAGCTAACTTTTCATCGTAAATTCTGCCTTTAATGGAAGTGAGAAGTGGCGCAGTTTACCACGCGCACGGTTCGGTGCTCAATCGAATCATGAATCGTGCGCCGTGCAGCTCAATCAACCAGGAAAGTCTTTCAGGTCATGGAGCGCTTTTTCAAAACGGTTTATTGCATCTTAGGAACACACGTGTGAAGCATAAAACTGAAAATCATTTGCTCCGATCGGCTGTGGGTGGCCAAAAATATCTAGAAGCACTAGCTCCTCGTTCGATCTCCACTCGAGTCAAATTTTGGCATTTTTCTTATTTCCACTCATTCAGTGAACAAGAACCTCATGTACAATCATTTTTACGCTATGGCGTAGGGTACAATGGAAATCTGTAGAAATCTCACTTCCTTCTGCTTTCTGAAGAGAAGCTTTCTGCCATTTCTCTGGATTTCCCAGAGCCGCTCAGAAAAAGTTACCGTTACTTTTAGCATATCATCTGAGAGCATAAAAAAGCTTTTGGGAGCATAAAAACACTGATTTCTTCGATTGGCCCTTGGCAGCTTCTTTGGAATGTCAAGTTGCATTCGAAATGGCGCTACCATTCTGGAAAGAGCTAGGGTGCGTGGCGTATTTTAAAAGGCGCTAGACGACGAAGGTATCTCATAATTTTCGTCTTTTTCGATGTTATTTATTTATATCGTACGTTTATTATGTTTGGTATAATTATTTTGATTATTACTTATTTCTTTTTAAGTGGTTTCATTTTTTACTAGTTGTTTCATTATTTATGTTATATAATTATTTTATTTGATTATCGCAAAAAAGGTTCACATTCAATTTCATGACTTTTCTATGTGTTTGTGCGCGTGAAGTTTTTTCGACCGGAACGTAGGAGAATTATTGAAATTGTTCAAATAATTGGGCTAATGGCGGTTTAGTTGTGCAATCTTCAGTAACAGTATGAATAACAAGGACTGCCGAAGCCATCCCACGACACCTGGTGAATTGGTGTCCTTGCATCTGAAACTAAACAGTACACACAGTGGACAATTATGTTCGGAAATAGCGTGGCCCAAAATCACATTTGTCTGCGGCAGAATTGTTTTCTGGCTGAGGTAGAACTGAGGCCGACGAACGAGCATCCTATTCTTAGGTTTTCGCTTCGTATAGCATACAATATTGTAACGGTAACGAATTTTTATCACCGATATTGACTGGAGGGGAAGCAAGGAGCGCAGACATCCCGCATCGCAGACGCAACGCTTGCCCAGGGAATTGCTGTGATCTGCATTGATGTTGTTTAGAATTGAATGATGAAATATAAACAAGATAAATAAAAATGATATATAGAATAATAATTGTAGTAAATATAATCCAAATTCATTTTTTTTCAATTTTTTTACTTATCCATATTATTTCTTTATTTTTTGTCGGTTTGGTTATTATTTAATATGTATAGTTATGCTTTATATCTTGTTCATATTGCCATGATTACAAAAAATTGCACGATTTTTTATGCGGATTTTCTAATTTGCTCGATTGGTCGCGAGCTAATTCCCAAATATCTAAACTTTTCGCATAACAGGCTTTTTTCATTGACACTTTTGGAACGTTCCGAAAAGAAAATAGCTTAGAAAGCTTCTGGAAGGGCCCAAAATGTCGCTAGGTTCATGGTTGATTGGCCTAAGCGTGTGAAGGCAAAAACTACCGTAACCAATATAGGTCCATCATCAATGCCGTTGATGTAGCGATCGTCCATTCACATATCATATCATATCACAACTGCGGTTCTTTTTTTGGTGTGGGCGGAGTTGGGCAAGTCGGTCATCATTGGTTCATTTTTGGTCCATTTTTTGCCTACACTTAAATCGTGACTTTTTTCTACTGGAAGCGACTACTCCACCCATATATGCAGTTTGACATCGTGCCTTTCTTGACTCTAGGATGTATTCCTTTTTCTCTCTTTTTTTTCATTTTCCTTGATGATCACCCTGGGTTACAACCATATTAATATGTACATACTGCAGTCTTGAGTTCCAAGCTGGTGCGTGGCGTATTCCGAGACGATCGATCCGATTCTTCTTTCCTATCTCTGTGATGGGAAATAAGCCATGTACTTTCTGACACTGATGCTAACAATAAGATATTTCGCTTTTCACTGTGAGTCGCTAGCTCTTCTCCTTCCGAGCTCTGGAGGTTGGCTGGGTTGACCACCTTAGCTTCTACCTAAATCCCTCGTAAATGTTTTGTCTTCGTTTTTTTCTCTTCCTTTACATTGAGAATAACTAAGATGTCGCCTAAAAAGGGAGCATATAGCCTGCGTTGAAAGACTTGTTTGGCTTTTTCACCTACACGTTTTCGTGACCTTCAACCTCGGGTACAGCAGGCTAAACCCGCAAAAGTTCAATGCTGTAGCGCCATGTTCGGACTTAAAGCAACCGCCCAGATCGAATTGGTGGGGTAATAGCGGATCGTTAATAAAGTGTGGAATGCCGAAAGTGAAAAAGGAAACGTTGCAAGTCGTCAATGAAGCCATTAACGAATATTCCGCCTATTCGCCTCTCAAAATGAGAGAGGGGCGCATTTGGACGAGTTGTCTGAACTACGTGGCTTCCACTAATATAAGTAGGCCGCAACGTCACCCTCCACGCTGGCTATGACGGGGTTTGCGCGAGGTATCCTCGTCCGAAAGTTTCACATTAGTTACCATCATATCACTTGATAAGACCCTAGCACCACTTTGGCATCATTTTCGAGCCGCGACAACGGCACATGTGTGATACTCGTGGATTCCATAGCATCCACAGAATTCTATCCCACCCACAGAATAGATTCTTCGACAAGCCTCCATCTGAGATTGTTGCTTTAGGAATGGTTATGTAGCCGGCTATTCGTGGCCTCTGCGTGGCGGAAATGGAGGTTAAGAAAGGTCTGCTTCTTTTTTCACGTGGTCTCGGTGTCAGGGTTTGCTTTTAAGCGACGTGCGCGTTCCGCATCCAAGCCCGCGCTCATATCTGTCCCTGGCGCATACATCCCGCTGGGTTTCCTGTTCTTGTGCCCAATCTCAATTTTGTACATCTCATGTCAAAGGGTACGCAGTGCCACCTCTGGTTGGATGCATTAGAGTCTGCTTCTGGATTCCTACCAGTTTGGTTCTTTCTCTCTTTTTTCTTGCTTATTCTTGTTAGCGGAAGTGGTTGTCGCTTCTTTTCTCTTTCTGATCTCTAGAAACAAGCGCGTTCAAGCAGGAATAACATTCAACGATCGTCTTCTTTTGTCGATGATCTGGGTGAATTCCGAGTTTTGTCAGGCATTCCTTGACATTGTATGTGGTTCTTGATTCGTTTGGTCTGCAACAGTTTTGCGACCGAAGACGCCGCCGGTCGGGCTGTCAGCACTGTCGCTCTTTCAAGTTGTCTCACATAACAATAACAAAGATTCGGGTTTTTATGCGCATATATTCCGTTGGTATGCCAATCGGCCGGCCAACCCAGGCCAAGACGCGCACACGAACTGGGGTTGAAATGTGCCGTCGTGCGCCGCGCTGGACATGATTGTAATTCCGATGCTTTTCGACAGGATATAAACTCGCTTTCGGCGGAGCGACTCTTTGAAGACGACGTGCTTTTTCTTGCTGTCGTCGAGTCTCTTAATGGGAAATTCGCTCGAAAGTTCTTAAATGGGTAATCAATTGTCGATAGGTTAGGTTATTGTAGAGAATCTTCTGTAGAGGATTTCTCTCAGATAGTCGTTGGCCTTATAGAGGCTCATTGCAAGCTTACCCTGTTACCCTTACCCAATAAGGTAGGTACTTGAGATTTTGTCTTATTAGAGAATTTGAATCATTTTTTTCGCTGTCCGAATCAATTGTGCTTCCTAATTGCATTAATGTAATTATTGATTGCTTTTCGCCTTTACAACCACAGTTCCTCATCATTTTGCTTACCTACTCATTGCTCCTAATTGCCCGTTCTCCTTTCGAAGTGTTTCACTGAAAAGTCGATTCGATGCGTTTACATCCAGTCAAGAGGGGGGGGGGAGGGAATACAAGCTTTTCCTGCTTTCAGCTTCTTATCAAGAATCTGGTCCAGAAACTTTGCTATATGGTGCTGTTGAGGGGAGGGTGGGAATTTAGGCCTCCCTTGCTCACTATTTCCATATACGCGTTCAAAAAAACTGTTATCTGGTGTTACCCGAGTTTACCATAGTAAGATGCGCTTGTTTTCGTCAGCCAGTGTTTACCGAAGTTTTCTTATCGGATCTATCTGACAGATTGCCAGTTAGTGGTGGTTCATATACAGTAGCTGCTCCTATCAACAACCTCTGTGAGAGCTGGAGTATGCCCGTGTTCGTCACCGTCTCGTTTTGTATTGGTATTTGGGATAGAGTCATCCTTGACAGGTACACCGGCCAGATGAAGGCGTCGTATTGCTTCCAAATGGTCCTTGGGGGTAACGGTTGACCTCTCCATACCTTTCTCGACGTCTACCCGGCCCAATCACCTGTCCCCCCTTACCGTGTTGGTATGGATTCGGGGGAAGGGGAGCTTACGGTTAGATGATGGAAAAGTGTGGACCAAGTTAATAAGAAGCCGCTGGCATTTTAGGAGTCGACCCATTTTCCCAAACATCAAGCTTAAGCTCTGCGTCCATAACTTCCATAACGTAACAAGTTGAGCACTTGCGCTACCCTTTTCTTAGGGTAGTCTTCTGTAATCGGTCTTTGTAGCTGATGACGTGAGACGGTGAGCAATTTCGGTCGGAATCCTTTCAGAAGTACGTCGTACTGCAGGGATCATCCCCCCTAAATTGTTGTCAGTAGTAGTTCTACTTCCTGTTCCTACATCATACCACCTATGTGCCGACTCTGAGGGACTATGATGTCACGTTTACTGAAGGTAAACGTTTTTTTTTCTTAAGGTACTATGCAAAAATCGGTCTTTACCGCTGATCTCGTGAGTCATGGAGCAATTTTGTCGGACTATTCAAAGGGAGAAGTGAGGTCTCGCTCTTTCAGTAGTTCTTTGCGCCATTCTTCGGTAGAGTCGATAGAGTATATCGTTTCTGGAAAGTTCTTGGTAGTTTTCGTACCAACTTTTTGGAGGCACTGTCTCGTTAGAGATCATTTCTTCCCTGAATTTATTTTGAGCTCTCACACAGGAGCTTCTCACACTTTACTGTCTCCTCTCGAGTTCAAGAGAGCTTCTCTCTTTCATGACGTCCGAGAAAAGAATCCCATCTAGGCGACAGCTGTGACTCCCCCTGCTGTGTTTGGATGAAGGTGACCTCAGGCGTCCTCGTCAAATCTCCCCGCCTCTGAAGTGAGCTGGCCTCCGGGGTTAGTTGCTACCAGAAACCGAATTTGACATGGAAGTGGCCCGTGTCCTTCCCTACCCTTAGCTTCAGTTCGTCCTTTACTGTTGTGCTCATTAGGCGACGGACTCTTTTCAATGCTGTCGATCTTGCGCAATATTCCGCTCTCGTCTCTGAAATTTACGTGTTTCCTGAGTTTTTATGGACCTAATGCAAATTGAATCCTTTGGATTCCAAATGGAAATCGAGCGCATGGCGCATTCAGGAGGGGCTCATGAAGACAGGCTACATTAACCCTTTATGCCCTGCCGCCTCAGTCGCGCTCGGTGTTTGACCAGAGTTTTCCAATGAAGGACTTCGGTGATCAAGTTCAGTATGAAAATTCGACGAAAAACTGACTAACTCTGGAAATTGGAGGGGAACTGTCCTGTAGCCATCTATCCCATGTGCACCTAAGTTCACGGGTGTGGTTTGTCGCGTGCGCAGTGAACTGACTGATGACTTCCTTTGTCACGAAGTGGCGATTCTCATCACCGCCTCTGCACTTAGTTGATGAGGAAGCACAGGAAAAATATGTTGAGCATGAGTGGGTGGAAAAAATAGATTGCAAACCCTCCACGTAATCACAAAAGCATTTTCTGTTATTTTGTTTTCATTTTGAATCATGAATAGCGGAAGTATCGTTACGGTAGTGTTCTTTCTTATATCAAATTAGCTATAGGCTTCTAGATGACTTGTTCAATTACGTTTCCCTAGTAGGCGAAGGGGCATTTTCCAACTGCTGAAGGTCGAGCGGGGGAGTGTTAGCAAACCGTATACCTCTTCCTCCACCGAAACCCTCGGGTATGCACAGATCCCGTAAATATGAAGGCGTCGTATTACCCTCTTCCTACACGAAACCCTCGGTATGTCATATACCCTAAATATGGAGGCATTCATGCCTGGAGACCTAGCGGGAGATACGCATCCACTCAAATACTCTAGGCGGCGCGACAACATTCTTGCCTGTTCTAAACCCTTTGATTGTTCCGAACGGCTTGATCATTGTGGGCGGGGGGGATCAATCCTCAGAGTCATTAATGACATCAGCGGATTATACGAACTTATAGGTCATTGTAACTATAGATGCTTAAACATTGCGAATGTTGGCTGCAATCCGGCCAGAAATAGCGTTTTCAGCTTATTTTGGTTTTTCTTCTCCGTGTGTTCCGCATTTCGATTTCCGAAATCAGTGTGGAAGCAAGGAAATTGCAAAGCGCAAGCGCCGCAGTACGAAAGTATCTGTACTTACCCTTTCATTAGCGCCATTTTTGCTTTACAACTCGAGGTGCCACTAATTTTTTGAGCTTTCTACATGTTTGCGATCCGCATCTAGTTATTTAGTCCAAAAACAGGTAACTGTTCCAATTTCCGGCATTGCCAATTTTGTCCCGGGCGTAAAATTAGCTCGATACTCTCTACAGTAAACAATCGATTAGCCAAATTGGTAGAGTTTGCAAATGTACTATAGTGATGATTTATGCGTCAAGTTAACCCATAACGGACGGCCAGTGTATTTGTTGCGTGCGCCACCATGTGGCGCACGCCGCCACCCAGGGTAGGGTTTATGTAGGCTTATGTGAACAGCAGGGGTAAGACGGGGCTAAAGTAGGTGTCGGAGTCTCATCATCCGAAAAAAGAGATTTCCGTTGACGACAAGTTCGTAGCCCACCTTTCCGCTCTAAAACTAGGGTGCAAAGAATGAATGGAAGCTGTAGGTGACATTATCGAAAAATGCGAAACAACAACCCCGAGCAAGGATGTGGCTATATTTAGGGGAAAGGGTCTCGGGACGTGCGAACCATGGGTAAGCCACCCATCAAATAATAAATTAAGATAAAATGTATGTAAAATTTATTGTAGGTTTGTCAAAAATCCAGCCGTCCAGGTCCTGGGAAGATATGTTATTCCACATTGCTGAGAGTATATATGGGTATATTAAGATTGCTAGAAACATTCCAAAAACAAAAGAAATAGTCGTGCGCCACCTTGTGGCGCACGCCGTCCGTTATGGGTTAAGTTAAAACTCTCATTGCACCTTTCCTTATGGTGCGTCAATGTTTTCTTTCGATCGGATTCTTTCTGCCTAATTTGATGTGACCATTTTACAAACAGGAACGATAGTATGACATCGAACGATCTGGTCAGAAAGATTGTCCTCGTAACTTTTACTCTTGTGCTATCATTGGCTACTCCAAGACTTACTTTCTTTTTAAACGGTGGCTTTCGGCGTAGGAGAATCTTTAGTTGAAAATCGTCATGTTCCATAGGGAATGTTTTTCACGAGCTGGTTGATCAGGGTCCTAGGTTTAGATGATATCTCAGCTGAACCTATACCCAGTCTGGAACGTAATCTGGCAACCCAACGCTTTTCCCGGTTCGAGGGAATTGTGTGGCATCCGTAAGCCCTTTATGCATGCATGTTGGAGAATGTCGAAAATTCTTGGGCACCATGAAGGTAAAGAAGCAGGGATAAGGATCAAAATATAGCAAGGGACCTGCTTCGCCTTGAGTTGGTTGTAAAAACTTTTTTCCAGACCTTTGGTTTCTCAGATGATCGAAATTGAATTGCCGTTCTGTCTGTGCGACTTCGGATGCGTAGCCTTACTAGTTCCTAGCGCAGAAGTAGGGCTACCGCTGAAGGCGCTGCAACCCGCGTGAGCTCTACGGGATCATGTCTTTGTATAACCCATCTTCCTTTTTTCCTAGGTCTGATAGTTGCCGTCTATCTCCTGACCATCATGAAGGTTCTATACGCATTCAATTATTGCTACAGCTGTGGCTAAAGCCAGGTGCATGGCGCAATCTAGAAGAATAGATTAGTTTTGATTTCTTAGTAAATTCTAGAACAATTTTTATGTTCTGTAGACGGAATACAGAGCCGTGCTGCGGGGCATCGTGGAGACGATGCACTTAAAACCACAAAACATCCTCTTTTTGTTGGAAATGGGAATCAGCCTTAGGCAGGGAGGAGAGACTTCAGGGTGCGTGAGCCATTTTCATTTTCCCCAGAGTTCCTGCCCCTCCTTGGCTTAATCCTAAAATGTGCCCCCGCATATTGCGATAGCGCCTGTAGAACTACAGCATAATCATACATGGTCAGAGGACTGTTTGAGGGAGTCATTCAAGCAGTACCTCGATCAATTTTCCCGTTTTCG
>MU891805.1:0-11631 GCA_036418205.1 Ostertagia ostertagi
GGGTTTACACATCCTATGGCAAAGAAACCTTTTTCAAGAACCAACCACAAAACGTTGAAAAGAGAAACCTCCTGGCAGAGGAGGTACTCACCCGGTCTCAATACTAAACAGCTGATGGCTTCAGAGGCATACGGTAATGAGAGTAACGCTAAAATGAGATTCACAGTCCCCATAAGGGCAAAGTTCTGTCTGCAGATTGGCGAAATATGTGGCTAGGAATAGGAACTGAGTTGTTGAGTAGGGAAAAGGCAGCGACGACCACGACGAGGGAGGTGGGCGTGGTGGGGGACGACGTCTTCTCGTGTCGGCAGCTTCAGTGAGCGCCGCCCACTTGCTAACAGCTAAGCACGGGAGGTGGAGCTGGCTGACTGGCTGGCTGACCGGCTGGTAGCCCTTGGAAACTCGCTGGCGACAAATATACGAGAAGAATAACGAACAAACATCACGGATCGACGTCGACACCGGTGACCCGAGCCGTGTTGGGTGAGACGGGTTAAAGCCGTACTGATATCGGTGCAACCGAGGAGACAAGTCGCGGGATGGAAGAATAAGTGGTTGGCAAGTTGCCAAGCAGATTAGAAGTGCAATCTTGTATTTTGTGAGGTGTGTTCTTTCGTGATAAATTGACAAAGCCGGATGCTTGTATAACTCGATTTTGGGAAGAAGGGTTTTCTGCTTTCTCAGGAGAAAGGGGTGGTGCTTGCCACTTCACGTGGGTGTTTTGTCTTCTCAGGAGCGTGAAGAATATAGGGTTTGGAAGGGCGACTCATCAAGGTATCAGCAATTCCTCTTTCCGACATCATCCGGGCAATTACATTAAATGGAAGAAGCCATTCCGTCACAAACTAGCCTACCCGGGTTGTTCTATCAGGCTACCCGGGTCTGGCGATCCTCTTGCACGATCTGCAGGACCTACTCTCGTCGAGGTTACCTCACCAATAGTTTGAGTTCTGCCAACCTGCTGATATGTTCTTACATTTATTCCGAACCTATCTGGATCAGTTGGAAATCGGCTAATGTCCACAACCGTAAGCTAACTGTGCATTCAAATACCTCCACGAACATGAATGGAAGTAGAGTGCGTGGCTCACCTTGGAATATTCGATTACCTCCCGGAAGTTTAGCCCCTTTTTACAGCATATGCAAGCGACAGCGTACAATTGATTATGCAATAATGACGCAAAATCTAATTTACGAAGAAATGCACTAATTCCATTCAAGACACGACCATCACCACGGGGCAGTCAGCCAAGGTTCCAACGGCCTCCGACGAACTCGATTTGCCCTCTAAAAATGAATGATACGGGATGTTTTAAGACTGAGGTTACCTTGGGACAATGAAATCTCGGCAAATGCTCGACCTGTGTGTTTCTTGACCGATTCCCATCCTTAACCTCTGAAATGCGAATTCGGAAGCTAAAAAGGGGCTGAATTGGGTTGTTTGTCGTTGTTGAACTTTTTGAAGTTGGAAAGACTTTTAATGTTCTCCTAGAACTTTGTCGAGCTACAAATTCCTGTCCAAGCTTATTTTCTTGTATTTTTGGTTCAAATCGAGTGCATGGTGTATCCCTGAAGGACGTAACCAACGGTTTTCTTTTCTGCCGATTGTTCGAGATCTTCAGAAACAAAGTGAGCTACGTCTCAAAGTTTAGGCCATACGACCACTCTACTCGTTCTTCCATCGCCTTTTTCTCTCCTCCACCCCATCTCGTACTGTTGTTCAGCCTGTTCAGGTGTTGTGTTTTGGAATCTAGTACGACATGGCACACTTACAACTCCGCCCACGAATTCAAAACAGTCCGATGAGCGGCGAAGTGGAGCTTATATGTAACTGCTAAAACAACTAATTTACGCTTTTTCTCCTAGATTTTACTATCCCCACCCTTTACCTTTATCCTTTTACTGTCCGAGATATACAATCTACGACCCCCCGATCCCCCAAAATCCCCCGCCAACGAGTTCACCCTCTTCTGAAGTAGTACTACCAATCAGTACAGTTCAATGGTAGAGTTCATTTTCAAGTGGTATTTGATTTGGAGCCTGTTTTTGTTTGATGATGTTGTTTGTCGCGCCAGAACATAATGTCGTGATGTTATCACAGGTCAGCTGTCGGCGTCACAGCGGCCATTCCACCACTTCCGACTGCGGCTACCTGATCAATAAGGGTTTCCTAGGTTGTACTGCGACGTTAAGAGCAGTACGGTGGCCCCAGAAACAGGTTGCAGTCAAGTGCAACTTTTAGCCCTCAAGTGGTTCACAGAAACAACGCCACCTTCAGCAGAAAATACCGGTCGAACCGGTAAAGACTAAGTGTGTTTCCTTGAATTGATTAGCGCTTGAGTAAGCGTACTATGCCGGTAATGGTTGGCATTTCAGCCGAGTAGGGTTAAGAGAGCCCTGCTAGGGAGGTGCTCGTGCTTTGCTACTTACAAGGGAGGTCTTTCAGGGCAAGGTGCGCTTTTTGGAAACGGTTTAGTACATGTTGTAGGGACGCATGTATGGACCACAAAACCATGTTTCGTTTTCGCTGAACGGTTTTAGTAGTACCAAAAAAGTGGTGAATAATACTCTTGATGGTTCATCCCCCGCGGCGACTAAATTTTGCAATCAAGGTTGGCGGCCACTTGTTGGCTTCAAAATGGTCCTGACGATGAATTGACATCTGATTTTGATATTTAGCGCGATTTGGCACCAAACCGTAGGCGCCAACCCAAATGCAAAATTTAGTCGCCACGGGGATCGAACCCTTAACAGTACCTTATGCTTCTTTTTTGGTACTGCTATAACCGTTCAGCGAAAATGAAACATGGTTTTGCGTTCCCTACATGCGTCCCTACAATATGCACAAAACCGTTTTGAAAAAGCGCACCTTGCCCTGAAAGACCTCCCTTGTTAGACGCAGGACTGGAAGCAGCCCGAATCAAAACGGTTACAGGTTTATGCACGGAGTGGCGGCTCGAACCACTAGAAGTCCATTTTCAAATGAAAAACAGTCGAACCATGGAAAAATGTAGTGACGGGCGTTTGTCTGTTTCAGGGGTGTGCGCCACGCATACGAGATTTGCTCCAAGTTGGCTATGCTCTCCGTTGCATATCCATCCTACAATGCAATGTGCATGGAGTGGATGGTGTCCTCTCAGGGCTTCTAGTCAGGGTCAACCCGTAATTTTGGACATTTTCGGATTTTTGCGACCTCACTTCCTCGATGGGTCCAGCGCGCCCAGTTGCCGTACCCCCCTAACACAATTGCGACCCCCTAATACAACACCAGCCATCCCCCCACCGCGACCTTCCCTCTTCTATAGTATTTGATTCTGAGACCAGTTGAACACAGCCCAAAACCTACCTAAAACTCCGAAACTCCGCCTACTTTTTCCCCAAAAATAGCCGTCGAGCGGGAGGGGGGAACCCAAATGCGACCCCCCCCCCTTCCGAACCAGTTCGAGACGTCACGTTGACCCGCTTCTAGTCCCTGACAAACTGTGACACTTAATTGGTTTGAGCTGAGCTTGATCGGAAACGGAGCTCTTTGCCGTGCACCAACTCTCGCTTTATTCTTATCAATAAGAATGAAATCATTAATTGGAATTATCAACTTTTCATAGGAGAAAAGCATCTTTATTTAGCAAGCCCTATCGTTTATGACGTCTCCATCCTGCCCAAGCTGCTGTTAAACAGAGCAGTTATACGTTTTTTTTGTGTTTACACGGAAATGTTCGCAGTGTTTCACGGAACGGCTGGATTCCAAGCTGCCCGTGAAAAAACGGGTGGGAAATTCGATTTGTGCTCGTTCAGACGTTCGTTGCAAGCTTCCATGTTTAGTAAAGACGTTAGCTAATTCTCGCTTGGAACGGGCTCTCTGTTTTCCTCGGTTATGGAGCCCATGATGGCTTATAGGTTAGAGGGAACGAAAACTAACCGAATCAAACCTTCATTTACCTTTGTTTAGCCATTTCATACTCCTACTATCTAAACTGTAGACTAGATCAGGTCATGGCTCCCCCATAGTTTCTTCAATGATCCATGACGGCTAAGAGGCAACCGGAAACTATTAACAACAAACTTCTATGTTAGAAGTTCGTTCGACCCGCTCGAAGCCCTCCCATTTGAGTTGCTACTAAAACTATTATGGTCAAGATCTAGTACTTACTTAGATACTTAGACGACCCGTCCATCTGCTTGGCGGTTGGCCTTGCGCGGGTCCCAACTTCTCTTCCATCGTTCTCCGGTCTTGAGCTATGGTTGTCCAATGAACAGACACCTTAAGGGACACGGGATCAAATTACGTTTGTTTCGATAAGCACTGGTCTGCCAACGACTGAGCCGGCCGAGTGAGTCGTCCTTTCGCGGATACCACAGCAACTAGATTGCACGTACTCTATCTTCATGCATTTTTCCTCCTATCCATCCAACTGAATCTGTGTGCCCCATGGAAGGGGCGTCTTTCACTGATGTCCGAATTGTGAAGTTCTAGCTCTCGGTCAAGATCTAGTTTTCGTTAAAAAAAAACCCTGAAATTCATGCATCCGCTGAGTATGGCAAAAAAAAACTGGTGAAGTAATACCTTTTGGTGGCGCATTAGTCCAAAAGGATCGCTCGCAGCGACCCAGACAGCTGCTTCTACTCTCCATACTAGGACCTCTCGATACGGCTTAACTCGTTGGGGAGGGGCGCCGCCTCATGCCCGATCTACTTAACACTTAATAAAACAACGGAAACCATGAAGAAACCGGATTCAGGCATTGAGGGTACAATCCATTATTAGGCCCATCTGGGCACCACCCTTTGTGGGCGAGCCAAGTGCGCCTTTGCAGAGCTACACTATATCGGACGTAACAGGCCTGAAGACGTCTTGAAAAAACACTTCCACCAGCCAACAAAGGTGTGTGGTAGGTGATGGGATAAAGGCGGGGGGGGGGTATGGAGGTTTACAGATACCACACTTTAATTAACCTCCCTCACTGTTAATCCACTCTGAAGCACGCTCACCTATTGCGACGAGTACCAACTGGGAGGGATACTGAAGGAGAGCGTTATTTGTGATCTATAGGGTCATCCTCGTTTCACCATGAATTCACAATGGAAGCATAGCTCAACGGAGTATGTGTGAAAAAAATATGAATTAGTAATGAGTTAGGGCGTTTTAGGCGAGGTATGATAGCGAAAAAAAAAATTTGGGTCATGTAAGGGAGCTTCCGTGATCTCATGGTGAGGTGGGGTCGATCAATCCCCATAAAAGGGAGGTGTAAAAAATTTCAAAGACCCCGATGGTCGACCCGCCTATAACATCGCTGTTTTTCACATGCCCCATTATTCAGCAGTGCGGCCACTCGAGCTTTCGGGTTTGTTTCGAATTTCGTCGCCTCGACACGAAATCAGCGGGCCACGTCGTCAGCGCGAGAACGCTCCGAAGCTGAAATTGGCTTCAACCGCGTCTCGCACTTATCGCATTACCAATTGCGCCGAAAATCGTCGTGTCATCGCCGAAGGCGTCGCCGTTGAAGGCCGAGCGCGCAGCACTGAGGTCGCAAGTCGTATAGCCACCAATTCGGGATTCAATTAGGATGAGCCACAAAAAACTGTGCACGGGTTCGATCTGTTCCGTGAAATAACTTCTTATGATGCGACTTATATGTTGTGCTATACTTGATGCTTGTTATTATTATATCCTTCTCGCTTGACAGGTAACTAACAAAGTCAAGGGTACAATAACAGAAGCTAATGCAAACGAGTAAAGGGTAACATTAACGAATAAATCCAATAAAACAAATTTTCTTTGCTTCGGCGTTGTATCGCTCAGGAAAGCTTGTCAGTCGAGCCTGTCGGATCGCCACCAATAGTCTGGAAGGATTAGAAGGTCGATGCATGCACTCACGATAGCCTCCTTTAAGGAACCCCAGTCACACATTTGTAATGTACGGTAGAGAATTTCGCGAAAAAGCACATGGTTCAATACTTAGCCAGAAATCTGTACTGAAAGCGTTGTGGAGGAAGCATGAAGGAAGAGATGTCGTTGCGCGCGATCTGGTTTCCCTGGATCATCTTAGCCTACCATAGGGTTCAAAACTAGTGAATGCTTTGTACGAGAATCTAGAGTGCCACATCTTCTAACTACTTTGTGGGGAATCCCTGGAAGTGCACATCGTTGTGCTTCCGATTTTCGTTCCCATCTGTGAATTATGAAGACGAAGGAAAAAATGTGCGTGACCTATTTTAAGAACAGTGGTTTTCATTCCGAGTTCCGATTTCCGACCCATTCCACTACTTAATTCATGCACATTCTTTGTCTCGCTGGAACTGCGATTGAGAACTAACCTAGCAAATTTTCTAAAGAAAATTCGTAACCTATTACTTAATCATTTTTTGAATAACTCTTTTCATGGATAGCTGGCTCCTTTACAATTTCAGGTCTCCTGAGTGATTCACGTAGTCCTCCTGAGATGAAGTTATCTTTTTGACCTTATGATAAGCTACTCAAGTGGTGGCGGCGCTCTTTCATCCACTAATCTTATTGCTGTTACGTAAAAAATGCCGGCCTGGGGTAGCAGGTAAGAGCCTTTTGGAATGCAGTTGCCTTCCGGGGCTCCTTCCGTCCCATCAAATAATCGTGTTATCGATTTGTTGTTCTGTTTGATCAAGCTCTCTTCTGCAGTGACCGATCGCGATACGTGTCTACGTCCTCTATAGGAAGCGCTTATTATTTGATTATCAAACATACTAGACGGCTGCTGAGCGCCTACCCGAAGACAATAGCGGCTGACTGGCTCGTGGGAAGGGACAACCTCATCAGTAGGAAGAACACATTTGATACTGGGGCGTTGGTCTGAGGAACCACTGCCATTTTCTCGGGGAAAAGGACGCAGAGTTAGTAATCTGAGACTTTGAATAGCTGAGCGTTCAGTGAGACCACCATGCCTCTTTTTGATCAGCATGCAAGGCTGGAAAGGAAACCGCCAGGGTGGCCTGGGTTAGCGACGATAGAATTTCCCATGTGATTTTGGCAAAGGTTGGTTTTGTTGGTCGGACGCGGCTGGCTGGCTGGCTGGCCGTCGGAGGTTCTATGACCGATTATGAATGGCTGGGATTACGTGCGCTGCTTATTTGGGGGTGCTCGTCTGCGCGTTTCATCACGGCCTCTGAAAAACCAAATACTTGGGCCTGGGAGCTGGCCACTGCACTGCTGAATGACCTCACGACCACCGACGACGGCGCTCCGATTCAATTGTTCAACGCGCTTACGTCGTCGTCTGCGTGTGAGTGAGATCGAGCGACCAAAGGTGAAATCAGTGCTGTTGAAAAAAAGGATTCGGGATTGATGCTATGTGGGGAGGGGGGGGATGAAATGAGGCCTAATTTTCATGGATTCGTCAACAATCGCCTGCCTTGAAAAATACCGGTTATCACTGGAACACCGCAACCGTAAGCTTCAGTCAGATCTTTTCTGCACGTACTCCCTAAAAATTCCGACTTCAAGAACTTTCAAAGCCGTCCTAAAAAATGTTTGGAGTCTTCTGGCGGCCTGATCAAGAATTCATTGTCAGGGCACGTGTGACAAATTATTAACGCGCATTTTCCCGGTTACGCTTCTCAGAGAAGAGGAATGAAATTGGGATAAAAAAGGATGCATCAAGGCAAAATTATACATATAGATTTAGTTTGGGAAAGTTTTTTGCAAAAGAGTGGACTTAAAGTCATAATCACCGGTTCAAATCACGAGCAGTAATGGCTGCATCAACAAAATGGGTGGCCAGGAAGGTTGCAAAAGCCTTTGAAAGGAATTTTTGTTGTAATCATGTGAAATGGAGTTTATTTATAGGTAAGATAATGATTTCTCAGCACAGTGATATAATTGCAAAAGTATCGCAGCGAGCAGGGTTCGAACCTACGCGGGCAATGCCCATTGGATTTCAAGTCCAACTCCTTAACCACTCGGACATCGCTGCACATTGGCTGACGCTCTCCAACTCTTCATCAGCAGACGTGTCGCCATGTGAAGGTTACGTCAAATGCGAGTTGGGTCCTTGATTGAATGAAGGGACAGAGATTCATTCCATCGCATACGCCGTGCATTCGATTTTTATGTGGAAGAATTTGGGAGGCATTTTGTGAGAACACAGTGCTTGTGAAAACTATTTTTGGTTCCGGAAATGTCTTACTCTCTATTATAGAACATTCTTCCTTGCTATCTTGAGGGAGTGTTGTGTTGAGCAGAAAACGATCTTTGAACGTTTCAAATTATTCTTCCAACATTTTGCTTGTGTTTTTGCGCTGATGGACTTGGCAGCAATGATCCGTTCTGATGCGTACATCGTAGAGAAAAAAGAGTCCGCTCTACTGATTTTTCAATTCTTTTTCCTCTGTTTTTGTCATAATTTTCTTTTTTTTTTCGTTTGTTGGGAGTCTCTAATATCCATCCTATTGTATTGTACCTATTTTTTTTTAGATAAATCTCTCCATCTCCAGTGAGAAGATACAGCTCACTTCACTAAAAAATGTCCTTCTGAGGCCGTAATGATCCTATTGGCGGGTAGAAGGCCGAATTGTTAGGGGTAGGGAATATATAACATCCAAAAAATCAATCCATCCGATTCCAACAAGTTGCGTTCGCCTGGGAAAGACGTTATCCCTAGCGCCATCCGCCTACCGAAATCAAAAGTGATTTTTTCAACCATTTATTTATTTTTATTTATTTATTTGTTTATAAAGCCTTCAGTACGCTTCCATTTGCACCAAAATGCACATCGTAGACTTTTTCCAGCATAACTAACTGCAGATCCTCTCACCTTCTGTCTCAGATCATAATTCAACAATATTTAACTGCATTTTGTTGAAATAATGTGGTCAAGGAATTGTAGCAGTGCACTACGCGCAGGCAATAAATACACAAGCAACTAAATAAATAAATAAAAGGAGTGCGCTTGCTCAGCTTCACCGGGTACGTTCAATATGTAGTCGAAGGCCTTTCTCCATTGTTTTTGAATCTTCACACACAAAGTAACCGATTACTTCTAGCTCTAAATGGGTGAATTTTCGTATGTAATAAATTCGAACAATGTTGCTGTATTTTCTTATTAGAAAGGCCGTTGTTCTCAAATGATCAATTCTTTGGGCTCAGGCTATATCTCGATAAGGTCAATGCTTATTCTCCCGTTCCTGCAGCAGCAGTCCAGGGCCAAGAAATCTTGAAATCCCCTCAGTTGCGGAACAAAGTTCTTTTTCGATGAATAAGAGAAACGGCTCTCGTCGTTTCTGCTTTGTTTATCTGTTTGTGACATAACTTCGTATAATTCAAAGACGATCACGTTCAATTATTGGAACGGGTTTCAAGTTCACAGAAGCCCAACAAACCTGAACTATAATTGCAATACAATATCTTCGGCTTACTTTTATGAAGTTCAGGTGCTCGTTTACTTCCGAGGATCCAACGGAGGAACCAACGTCAAGGCAAACTTTCGGGAACTAGCCTTTAGGGGATGTTGGAATATATACTGTCCTCGGAATATGGAGCCCTTTGCAACCACATATTACTTTATTTGATCCCTTCGGATCGAGTGGGTTTACACTTAACAAAAGATTTTTGGGAGAAATCTGGAAAATTGCAGTCCTAGGATAACGCAGAGATGTGGAATGGTGGGTAACAAGTGGCCTTCGGTAACAGCGCGTTGAGCCTTATTTGAGGCGACATGAAATTCTAGCGCTGTTTTGCTTATCTTTCCACCCGCCTCAAATGACTCATTAGAAAGTGTCAAAATTCCTACGAATCACAGATCAACCTTTTCGTAGATTTTCAGTTAGAACCGAAAAAAATAACTCGGATATTCCAAAGTAGAGAATGAAAAAAGAACTATATTTTTGTTCTCCCCCTTGTTGACTTATTTCAGTTCTGGAAGAGCCTAATTGGTGTAAAATAGCATAACATACAGAACAAGGCCAGAGTTCCTTCAATTTATTCGTGGGGTCAAACATATTTGTATCAGTTCCTTTTTTTACATTTTTTGTGCAATTTAATTCAATTTTCAAAACAACATTCAGAACACTTTCATAGAGCACTTTGAACAGAATTTTTTCAGTGGCGATGAAAAAGCTGAGGAACAAGATTAGGCTTCCATGATTTGTAGCATCTATCTCCTAGGAAAACACATACTAACGATTTCAACAAGCAGGGTGTTGGTAATGGGCATGTTTTCGCATTTTTAACTCAAGAAACTGCATAGAAGCAATTGATGCTCAAAACAAAACAGTGGGGGGGGGGAGAGTGAGGAAGGGAAGGATTCAATTGAAGTTGTTTATAGGAACAGGTCTGTTTGTCACATTTAGAACACTAAGGGGCCCATGTTGCCGAAAACACTTGGGGTGTCCGAGTTCAGATCGCTTGAATCGGTGTCAACGCTTCTATTCCTTCATCGATGGTACTGCTTGGGTGAACACCGAAACAAACAAAGTAACAAATAAGGGCAAGAAGTTTGTGAAAAACATCCTAATGGAAGGCCTGGTTGTCCGCTGATTGAAATATTACTGTTTTTATTAGAATGGATTCGAGTAAGAGCCCATGCATAGGGTGTGGTCGACCCCTTGGGTCTGTAAGAGAATTCTAGAGGACAAATCGCAACCTCGAGCAAGACAATATATGTAGTTCTATGTTATGATCTTGTTTGCGCTTAGTTTTGACTTTGTTTTATCTAATTAGGTCTATTGTTAGTGATACTTTGGCTTATCCCTAACTGATGATAATGCCATTAAGAAAGCGCGTCTGTACACGTACAGTAAATAAAATAAATCAAAATTCCGCGTAGCGATGTGAGCTCGTTGATTGGAGGCTCATAATTCCTTTTTGGATGTGCCACGCTGTTCCGTTTACCTGTTTCCGAAACTGTAGAGGCAGTTAAGTATGTATGTGCAATAGCATAGTGACACCACCTGATGCTCAGATCTGCGAACTTAAAGGCAGCGATTACGATAAAGAGGGAGCGCATCGGGAAGCATATGCACCACACGAATCAGTTACTTGGCTGCCAGGGAAGCGAGTGTGGCGCTTTCACGACGAAAGGTGCGCTGGTTGCTGAGCAGGACTTCGAAAGCACTCCGCCCCCAAAAGCGATCCGCCCACTAGTTTAGTTGGTGATTTGGACGAGCTGCGTTGCCAGCAGCGGCACAACTGGAGCAACTCGATGGAGCATGGATTGGCATGCTGCCACCAAACGCGTTGCGATGAACTCGTTCATACGTCCGCTTTCTGAGCTGTTCATGAGTGAAAACCAACGGCCAAAAAAGGGGGTCCCGTTTTGCGTTTTTTTGCTACTGGCGTACACTGAGCACCTCCAGTCTCCTATAAACCCTTCTTGAATCTATCGTAATCAGTGTTTTCAAATATATTTATGTGCAATAGCAGAGTGGCACCACTTGGTGCTCAGATCTGCGTCTTTAAGTATCCATGCACAGAGAAGAGTGAAGGAAAACGAAACTGTGGCCTTTGGGAAATGCGCTACGCATTAGGCATCTGAATTTTTCAAACAGTTTTTCAAATAAACATTGTTAAGTCCTAGTGCCCCTTGAATGCGATCTGGATGGATCTCGATCTGGATACAATGAACTGTGAAGAGCAGCGCATGCCACTTTTCCGTACTTCTCGAC
>MU891807.1:0-12317 GCA_036418205.1 Ostertagia ostertagi
TTTTTGATGGTTAATTAGCATAAGAATATTTCATTCGCTGACAAGACTTCTAAATATGGCATAACGAAGTTCAGGGTGAAATTACAGGGTGTCCCATAAATATTGCACCACTTTTCTTTACTTGTAACTTCTTTCAAAATGGATGTATTTTCAAGAGGTTTTACAAAAATTTTAGCAATACATTTACATATTGAAAGGAATGACATTCATTGGATATGCTCCCCTGTTGTTGTGAGTATGGCTCCCAATTGCTTCGAACGCAACTCTACTGTGGCCCGCATGGCATCCTGGGGTGTTCTCTTCGAAACTTTGCAGAGAAAAGGCTCCGGCTCATCCATGTGGATGCAATGTTTAGTGCAGGCTCTGCCCCTAACATAGCCCACATAGGATGGTCCAGCACGCTGAAATCAAGGATAGGAGAGCCATTCGTTCGAGGATGTGAAATCGGAAAGAGTGCCTTAACAGCGCTCCTGAACAATTTTTGCCTCCTATGCAGAAGCTGGGTCCTATTGAAAAGATCATCACCCCTCCTCAAAGTGGCTAGATACCTCAGTAACAGATGGTGCACCGAAATGTCCCTTGGCTCGGTCTAGTATCAAGTTGTATTCCTTTGTAAACAGGCAGTGATGGTGAGCGACCGGTAGTTGAGACCCCCGTCCAGACCATGATAAGGTTCGGCTGCTGCTTGTGGCGAATATTCCTTTCACTCTCACTGACTTCCTCAAGACCTCATGCGGGCATCCTCGGAGTTTGAAGATTGTAGCTCCGCTCCATGTGAGGAATTTTGTCGTCGATGAAAACGGTGCCCGCGTAATCGCCATTTTCGGCCCTCGACACCAGCTCTTTGAACTTTTTGTCTCTGCTGTGCTCCTCCCGTTGGATTGAGCAGTGGTGCTTATGCAACTTATGTGTTATCTGACCACTCTCTACATGGCTGTGTTTAGAAACTCCAGCGTTCTGGTCACCTTTCTCGAGCCAACCCGGGTATTGCAGTCGTTTCGCTTCTTCATGCTTTTCCTGAGATCCAAGATGTCAGAACTTGTGGGGCGGCCGCAACCATTGGTCTTCTCTTTAGTACACGGTAGGCCAAGGAGCGGTTGAAAATCCAAAGAAGCGCGATGCTCATCACCGGATGTCCGACTAGCTGTATGAGAGGTTAGGGACTCTGTTGAAGTTTAGGCGCACCATGAGATGCAGAGAACAAGAGG
This sequence comes from Ostertagia ostertagi, assembly GCA_036418205.1. NCBI lineage: Eukaryota > Metazoa > Nematoda > Chromadorea > Rhabditida > Trichostrongylidae > Ostertagia > Ostertagia ostertagi. Next base: position 1,209 of record MU891807.1, read on the forward strand.
TGGAATTTGAGGAAGTCTATCAATTTCGGAAGAAAATCTATAAACACCTACAAAATTTGAGCTCAAAATTTGGTGCAGTATTTATGGGACACCCTGTTTTATGAAGTTCATAGATCTCTACAGTTTCACCCCCTAAACAAAACCATATGAGGAATTCTTATTCTTTACGTGGCATTTACTTTATAACCGGCCAAAATCCCATGATTAATTCAAAATCTACGAAATTTTCTAGTAAGGTGTTCAATGTTTGTAGATATACGCTATACAGATGACCTGGATGGAATGACTCCAAAATCAAAAAATGCTGCCAATGTTGTATGCGGTTCTCAAATGGATGAGCATGTCCACGCAATCGCAAAGTTCGGACCTCAAGACTTGTTCTTAGATCACTTAGTTGAGTCTTACGATATTCTTATAAGGTATATTTGAGCACCGGTTTATTAATATTTATTATCCTGAAGTGTTCAGCCAGGGCTTTGGAGTTGCCGCGCACTCTTTTTTACCGATCACTTTCTCGTTTACCTGTTGTCAATTCCATCACTACATATTTCCAGGTATTTGGAGGTTGTCCCACTCAAATCCAATCGCATCTACCTATAAAACCGCAAAAAACTCTCGTAACTGCTGCCTCAAAAAAACGCTGCACAACTCTGCTAACAGGCTATAGCGGTATCTACGGTTGCGCAGAACTGACATACTCTCTGAAGACCACTATCGTTTCGGAGAGGAGTGATTTGGTGAAATTGATATTGAAGAGGGTTCACTCGAACTCCCTGTCACAAGGATAAGGCAACAAGAAATAGAATCAATTGAACAGTACCTTCGATTAAGGAACGGTGAGCGCCTTACTTCCCACACCTCCTGCCCAAATAATACCCTGTTTTGGCAATCTGTTATCCTCATCAGAGCCTTTTTCCCCCCACTAGGCTGATGTCATTCTTTCTCCTTGTTCAGAAGAATTCCTTGGGCACTTGGAGATCCATATGTGAAAGCAATTCAGAGTACCAACCACATTAAAACTGGTAGACCATCAGAAAAGTAATGTTTTCAGCTTGAAAGTCGATTACTTGTCATTACAATTCCTATCTTCGTAGTGGACAGCATAGTTGAGTCGCCCTCAACAACCGCCACCCCCGCGCAAACTCCAATTTTACACGAGGTACTTATTGGGTTTCAAGCAGATATACGTGATGGATCATCTGTCAACGCTGCTATATGTTTTTAGATTCGAAAGAAGTTCGCAGAGTATTGAAAGGAATAAATTAATAAAGGTAGAAAAGAAAATTCGGGAAATTTTCACTAAGTTTTTAGTTGGCAGAGAAGGAGGACCAGGAAGAGAAGAATTCCCACCGACAGAATATATTTTATGGATATCTGGTTGTCTTTGCTCAGTAATGAAATTGCACGTTATTAGTAAGTTGAAGGCGAAAACTTCAAACGGGAAAGGCATTTAGGGAACATTCGAGGTATTCGGTGAAACATCCAGAAATGAACGGATTAAGAGGAAAGGTCATCAGGTCAACTTCGTGTCTGCTTGGTGCATCTTTGGCTGCAAGTTAGTGCCCTTTCCTGGCGTTTCGGGTGGAAAAGACCACTCTGCGGTCGTGGAGTTACCTGATTTCACATGAAAGATTAAGCAGACAAACCTAATGGAGGAAACGCGCGCCTTCAGAGTTGTAGCGGATCTTCTGAGCAACACTGAGTTTTATTTCTCACCTTATTTAGAGCGTTCTTAGAGTCCTTAAACAGAAGATCGTCGGGACCCATTTCCAAATTAAAGGCATGCCCCAGGATCGCACTGGTGTGGCTCTTGCACACGAATGTGAATGTATCGGTGCCAAGTGGGCCGGCAGTGAAGAAAAAAGGAAAAGAATCCGTCGAAAACGCTCAGGTTGAGGGCTCACTCACCTTCCTAATTGGCTGTGCTAAAGGAACGAGAGACTAAGCGCGAAGAGGAGAGTATGGGGCGAGAGAGCGCATCAGATGAGAGAGCACCAGACAACGGCCTGATAAGAGAGCTCGTTCGCTGCAGCTCGAGCAGCTTACTTTGCAAGCCCAAAGCGTTCTTGTCGGTCGAATTCCGTGCACGTGAACGCCACATTTGTGATTGTCCCCTAGGGTTCTATACTTCTGACCGAAGAGAAGAGTTATAAAAAACCTCTGCCCTGGGTTGTGCCTTTAAGTAGGGGATGGTGAGTGGTACACGAAAGAAGGAAGAACCATGAGAAACGGCCCAGAACCCGAGAAATGGTACCCCTTCCTTGCCCGTTGATTCGAGCATTGATGCGACTCTCATCGCTGTGCCCTCCTCAACACTACGGAGATCGCCGGACCCGCCAGCTTTGAGGCATGATAGGTCGCCGAGGTCAAATTTTTCCATGCGAATTGCGCGTCAGTTCGCACCCTCAGGAGGTCCGTGGGTCCCTCAACTAGGTCAGTTTCCCTTTCTTCGACCTTCATTCTAATCGTGAATTCCTCCTTTAAAGGAATCGTCCACGGAAAAATGTCATGATTCCCTTACGTTAGGGCATCTGGCGCGATCGGGCGGACGTAAGTTGATTTTTAGGAAGCGAATGCATAGGTGCGGAAACCTTTTAGTAAGTTCCTGGAAAGGTTCAACATAGTGGAACCAACAAGCCAGCCAACCAATTCACCTTTATTCAAACCATACATGTGTATGTGTTGACTTCTCAACACCAACACTTGTGACAGTTTACGGCGGGAATTCAACGTCTTTGTCGCCTAGTTGGCTGTCTAAATTTATATTTTTACCAGAACAACACTTTTTTTCGTTTTTTGCTATCCTCGTGAGGAAAGTGGGCTAAGCTTATCAATTTCTGGTGAGCAATGTAAGGCAAGTTTCACAAGAATGCTGGGTTGTGAACAAAACTTTCGCCCCAGGCGGGACTAGAACCCGCACCTCTCGCTTTCCGGGCAAGTGCGCTACCAGTTACGCTACCGGGGCACCATTTCATCCCAACTCAGCTTTTCATGGTATACGTACCATAGCTTGTCAGCACTGTAGGCAAAGTATTTCCGTGGACGATTCCTTTAGGAAATCGCGAATGTGCCTTCAACTGTTCTCCTTTCTTTCCTTTAACTGAACTCCTTCTATTTCTTTTCACTACTGTGCATGAAAATTGATATGGAGATTGAATCGGTGCTCCAAAAGCGTTTCACTTGAAATTGAAGTGGGCTATAGCGCGGAGCGTAGGATGACATTTAACGGCAACAAGTGGCCCGTGTCCTGGAACAACGCCTAGAAAACTCAACTGAAGTTGTTCCATTTTAACATTTCAAAAAAACTTTTGAATTCGAGAAAAAACGTAACGCATGAGGTGATTACTTCAGTGTAAAAAACGACTTAAATAAATACTACTTAATCAATATATTGACGTAGATATTCAACCTAGTTGACGAACTCACATCCTGTCTGAACAGACATGCCGAGCACTGCAATAGGGCTCCCATTAACTTGTGCGGATTCCACGTGACACTGTTCGCTCGTTCGATACCTGCCAATTTGTAGCGGTGCTCCGGCGACAGCAGCACACCACCGCCCCACGCCGCCTAAAGTAGTACTGTCAGGTATTAAAAGTAAAGGGTAAACGTACTGCTAGATCTGATGGCCAAAAATGGCCTGACTCACATCGACATGCAACCAAATTTTGTGACGTTCGCAGATATCAGCTATCTTGTCGATCGGATCCCATGCACCGTAGACGGTCGTGCCAGCTGTGCAGCACACGAACATTGGTGTCAGTCCTTAACGACCAACTTTATCGATTTGTTGATAATCAATAATCAACGCTTGAAATTATGCATTGATTGGATGGGTTATTCTGAATACCCATGATACTTAAAGGATGAATGCAAAAAAACCCACCGAGAGCCTAGTGGAAACTCCCAAATCGGGTTTTTTTATGCGACCGTTCTATGGAATCTTTTCACCTCTCAAGCCCCCTTTCCCCTACCTCTCGCTTCTTGAAGGTAGACCCAGGGATCAGTGCAGTGGAGTTCCACGTAGAGCGAGAAGGGTCGAGGGTCGGCAAGTGTACAGGCCGTACCGACCTCGTGGCACGTAATTGCCACGCAAAGGTAGCATACGCGGTTCCTCTCTGCACCTTTCGCACACGAATTGACATTCGCTCTCGCTCTTATCCATACTCTCTCATCAACGACTCTTTTCTCTCTCCCGCTCAATATCTCTTAGCTCGTTGTTTATCTCTTCGGAGCCCTGTACACCCTAGAGAAGAGCCTCTATCTCAGGCTTTTCGGTGGTACTTTTCCTTTTCTTCAGTATAGGACCAGTTCGCGCCTATTCTTTCACTTTCGAGCGACATAACCATATTATAACTTGATTTTGAAATGCGCTTCATTTTTTCCTTTTTTTATTGTTTTTTTTGTTCTTTTTTTTAAACTAACCGTCCTTCTTGCTTTCGATAATTTTCTGTTCCAACGCTTCGGGGATCATTTTCCCAGCGTTATCGGTGGGAATATTGAAACAGAAGTCACTGCCGATACCGCACACAGCCGCTGCGCTCTTGATCGAATAGTGACTCTGAATTTGGCACTTCTCCAAATGGAACTGATCGATAATAACAAAGTATCTCAAGTAACAGATCACTGACATCTTCACTGGTGAAAATGCAGAGTGTTGGCACATCTTTCAGGCCGACATATTTACTACGAGGATACAGTGCATGTCTGGCTGTACTCACTGCATACAGATTTGCGATTGCACCACCTAAATCGATTTATTGATTAAATTCTGGCCAAATATGGATTAGAGCACCAAGATTGACCTGGAGCAAAAATGCCGTCCGCTTGATCGACATCCCAACCAATCGCCTCCCACATTCGTTTCATCACGGCCTTTTCCATCAGGATAAACACCGGCGCGATTTCATACGTGAACCTTTGATATTTTTTCCATAATTTATGAAAAAATTAGTTGTTGGTTTTATGACATAGCTCAGAACACAAAAGATGATCTTTCAGCGAACTTGCTTACATGTTCGTGTTTGCAGTTGCCGTGAGCCATTCGCCGGCCATCGACACCAAATCCAAGCCGCATGAGATCTGAAAATGAAGTTCAAAAACCAATTGAGAGCCTGAACCAAGCTTTGCTTTAGCCCATCAACGACAGCGTGGTCCAATTACGGATCACACTTGGCAAGCTGCGTGGGAAGCTGTGATCCGAAGCTGGACCACGGCTACCGTGCTTGCAAAATTGGTGCAAAAAATGCGCGCTTAGTCAAAACGATTTTTTTCTTTGTTCCGAAATCATAAAGCTTCAGCCGGTGAGAATCGAGACACAGTTTTCAAATTTTTCATGTTTGGATTTTCCCACAAAACCATTTTTTTGGTAGCATTCCTAGAACGGCACCAGTGTTTGCTTTCGGTGTCTTTTGCGTACTGAACACTGAATTTGATCGTACCTGATTAAAAAATCGAGGATGTCCTGTGCGAACTCCGAGTCTCAGCACTTCTTCGCAACTCTAAAAGAAGACCTTTTAGAGAAAACACACAACATCACAGGGAATTTGGAATGATTTTTCCTTTGCAGTTATGGGATGAATCGCAAGGTTGACACGAGGACCACAACGTCCTCTTACTCGGAAACGATAGCGTTTCCTAAAACAGGCCGCCTATAACTTTTTGAAGCAGAATTTACGATGAAAAGTTAGCTCATTGGAAGTAAGAGTAGAGTGGTCAGTGAAGCTGGGATAAAGAAGAAACCATAAGAAACGGCCCGAAACCGAGAAATGGGACCCTTCCTTGCCCGTTGATTTGCGCATTGATGCGACTCTCATCGCTGTGCCCTCTTCAACACTACGCTCTCTCTGCTATCTAATCACTCGCCACGTATAGACCTGCGGCGAGTGATTAGATGGTCGGTGGGCGTACCCCGCCAACCGCGCCAAGAGTGAGCCATGCTAGATCGCTGAGGTCAAATCTTTCGCTGCATGTCGTTGAGCACCTTCAGGAGGTCCGCCTGTCTCCCAACTACGCAATTTTCCCCTTCTATTGGCCTTAGTTCTTCTCGGTGGAACACAGGCTCCTTCAACAAACACAGGAAAAACACCTCGACAGTTCGAAAGTCAACTCCCTTTCTTCACGAACCTCGACAATGGTTATCTTAATGTTTTCTTGTGTCATAAAGATTTTGGGCGGAATCTCCATTTGACGGTTCAGAAGGCATTTCTTGAAATCCTGTAGGCCTCGGTGGAAGCCTTCGAAGTAACGAAATCTGGCCCGAAACGTCGACCAAAGTAACGTTTTCGAATGTGACATACTCTTCACGCACTAAGAAAGGTATCCAGATGAATGCCGCAAACAACCTTCTTTTCATGAGCGGCACTACCGCTAAGACCGACGTCATAGTCGGCGACGGACAAGCGATGGAGCGATCGCGATCGCTCCATCGCTTGTCCGTCGCTTGCCAATCGCTCTTGGTCGAGCGATTGGCAAGCGATTGCGCAATCGCTTGCAAAGTGCACAAGCGACGGGCAATGGCTCTGCTCGATCGATACCGCAGCCGACTGCATTGACTGGGGGCGGGGCCAATCGCCCGTCGCTTGTGCACATTGCGCAATCGCTTGCCAATCGCTCGACCGAGAGCGATTGGCAAGCGACGGACAAGCGATGGAGCGATCGCGATCGCTCCATCGCTTGGTCCGTCGCCGACTATGACGTCGGTCTTAACGATTCGCTGGATTAAACGTACAGCTCAAGCACTGATGATGTATTTTCTGTTTTCAATGTGCCCCAACGCGTTCTAAAACATCCAACACTTTCTCTTCACTTTTTGAAACGTACAACGCTTCAATGCGTTGATTTCAGAGGAACCAGGAGCAAATTCAACACCTTTTTACCGTTGCACAGCAGAAATTCCGATGTATGTAATTGGCAATAGTTCGGAAACATGTCTCATCACCCCACTTCGGCCAAAGACTGGCTTTTTTTTCCCAAAAGTCTGAATTCGTAGTATACACCGTAGGAGGGCGTAGGCCACACGAAGGTTTACATCGATGAAACAACTGATACTGGAGGGCTTTACCAAGTAAAGAATGCTGAAGGAACCATTGGGTAACGTCCTAAATTTTGGGCCTATCTTGTCTGCTTTGCGAGCACTGTACGAACCTACGGGACAGAACACTTTTGAGCTCCAGGAAAATGAATAGATGCCAGCAGGACGTATGTAGATATCAACGCATATGTCAATAATATCAATTCCAAAGAAGATCTTAAGATTTAACAAGTCTAGGTTGCTAGCACTCAACCACAGTTTCTATTCAAATTGAGTCGTGAAGTCGAAAAATAGTGGCTTTCAAACTGAGGAGCGGATTTAAACATCAAAAAAGTGTATAATGGGGTTTTCTAATCACCTTTTTTGTCTGTTTCGGTCCCTTCCCAGGAAATCAAGGTTTAAACTCTCCTACATTTCTGAAATGCCCTCCCACTACTCGGCGAGCAGATCGTTGAACGTCTTAGAAATTGAATCCTAAATGTTTCCAACGACAAAAAGCAGAGCAAAACATAAGCCCTTCGCGGTTAATCCTTGGGTGGTATTAAAATGGAAGCTCGCCTCACACTTGGCTGTATAGGACAGCATCATTCGAAAAAGATTCTATGGAATGTGGCGAAAGAAGTACTAAATGCGGGTTAAGAAATCCATATTTGGAAATTTTAAAGTAGTAATTCAATTTGAGAATTTTCGGTTGACAAGTGGCTCGACTTGATCTTTACACTGCTTACCTTTTTAGGCCAGAATAGTTCCTATTATTATCATTTCCTACCCCGAGAAGCATGATGTACATATGCTATCGAAAGTCTACCTCCAGCCGAGGTCTTCCATTACTTTGATGAAATTTACTTAACCCATTCGTGACAATGGCAGCCACCGGTGGCTGCCAAAGATCTCACTCGGGCAATGGCATCCACCGTTGGCTGCCGGGTTTCAAATGGAATTTGGAAAGTTTTCTTCCATGAAAAGAATCTTCATACCCTCATTCATCTACGCCAGCCCTGGGCAGAGGAAATCTCCATCCACTCAAATTTTATTGAAGAAAAATCTCCTGACTCTCTGCTATTGCGCAATCCCGCGCGGTCGCGAATGGGTTAAATTCACACACATTCTTTTTTGGTAGTTACAGTGAGAGAGATGTTCATTCGAACAAGTGTTCATAGCGCAGCTGCAAACAGCTTCTCCCATTTCGCTCCTTGGTGAGTTCAATTCCTTGCAAATCGTTGAAATCTTAGATGTTTCCAAGACTATCACGCCTAGTTTGGATAGTAATGCACCAAACGTGGCATCCTTCGTTACGAAATAGGTGGAAGGATGGGATGGCCAACTAATTAATCATCAAATCAATTTCAGAAAAATTCAAAATTAGTAAATTGAAAATTAGCTCACGTTCCGTCCCTTCGTACATATATGTGAAATTCTCGGCTGGCTATTTGCTACGTGTCTGGCCTTGCCCTTATGGCAACCACTGCCGACATATAAGCGCTTCAGTGGGCCACGAAATGAGGACGAGAACCATAAGTGGCTCATTGAATGGCTTGAAATCTCACGCAATTGCAGTGAATGCGTTGTTATTTTTCTGGTTCAAGTTTTTCGATTATATCTATCATCCAAAGCATCTCCGCATTCGCCTAACTCTAGCGCTGGAATTACTCCTAACAAAAAATGTAATATTATAAAATAAAAATCAAACATTTTTGAAGGTACCCTAATAAAACATTTGAATTTTATTTTGACTTACATTATTACTTTTATTGTACATTCCTGCATTTGCTTCTGATATTCCTACTAGCATTGTCATATTGACTAAGGAAAAAGTGATCGGCGCTGATCAGACTTTTTGGGATGCGCCACCGATCCTACTTAATTGAAAATTTTAGGAATATTTATTGAACGAGTATTTGATCTATGGAACGACTTGAGGGGATCACTCAAAGCAAAAGGCTGTGACATAATCTTCAAAGACAGTTAAATTGCTGAATAACCGGCTCTGACGAATTACAAACTTGCAGCTAAATTGAATTGGCCCAACTGCTATCGTGTACAACGGGTTGTTTCATAAGATCGCCTGCAAGTGCCGACCGCTTTCAATTGCCTCCGCCTACGGATTGTATTGGCATAATTATTTCATCTTTATTCACCTTTCTGCACCCAATGGTGCACAAAAATGCAGGAATAAGAAGGGGCTATTTTATCAATGCTATCTCGCATATTTTGTTAAGAGGCACATCAGAAATTTTGATTTGATTGGAGAATTCTGTCTTTTGCCCAGTTCGCTCGTTGCATGTTTATATGAAAAAGAACATCGATATGGTTTTTTATTCTCGGCTGCTACTTGATTTTCTTGATGAATCGTTTCTTTTACATTTTCACACAGCTTTCACTTCCTTTTAGTCTTCCTGTCCTAAAGAAACTCGACTAAAGGAAGCGATCAGCTGGTTTCGCAACGTGGATTGCGAACTCCGCGTTTCAGAAATAAGTGGTTGACGAGCAGACCAATCCGCATGACATAGGATTCTACTGCCATCTCTATATCCACGTCTGATACGGAGGTGCTAACGCGACAGGAAGTGGCTTTCGCGCTTATTCACGCCGTTACATAAGGCCCCACTGGCCCTGAAGCGTATGCCGGGTTATTGGGCAGGATCCCTACCCAATCCACTGTGTCCTTTCCCTATCGCCTCCATAGCTATTTCCGTGACCACTTCTTTCAAGAAGCCAGGAGCTGAGCGAGCCCTCTTGTTAACAGTACTGGCAGGTATCTTATCACAGAAAAAGTGATAGGGTAGTCTTGTTTAAAATGAATAAGTTCGAGTCAAACTCAGGAATTAGGGTGATGACTTCGAGCTTGCCTTTTTGAGTTGCTTGGCTACCGCAATAATGTCAGATGCTTCCCACGCTCGACTGCTAACCTTTACTCCAAAAATGCCGACAAAAAGCCTTCGCTCCCAAAGATTCAAAGATTTGAGTATTTCATATTTTCTTACCAAGACAGAAGCAACGCCAGGAAAAATACAAGACGGATCAAAAAAGTAGTAAAACCATAATAGCGGGGGGGGGGGGGGGGGGGGAAAATAACGGGTACCAGCTTCAACTTGACAATTACGGACAGCTGTGGTGCTATTTCGCCGATGAAGAGAGAGAAGGGATTCTAAACGCAGTTAAAACCGCACAGGTGGAACAATGACGGAAGCAGACCCTCCGTTTTTACCAAATTCAACCACCAATCTATGAAAAGGATCTTTCCATTGAGCACCGCCACAGAACTCTATAACACGGCAAAGAAATAAGAAGGACATATCGTTGATTAGTGGAAGCTCCAGGTAACTTGGCCTCCTTCTTAAACGAGTCAGTATTATCTATGGACCTCTTAGGAAAGACTTTTTACTCAAATACGCAAATAAGAATGGATGCGGCTTATTTGAATGGACTGCAGGATGAAAACACCATCCCAAACCCATCAATTTATCTACTTGAAACCCTTTGTTGAGCACGACTCAAAAGAAGGCTTTCTGTGAAGTGCTGCATCGATTTACAGTAAACCGCGACAGGAATTTACTTTGACCCTATTTGAACAGCACCCATGACAGACAGCCACTCCAGCGGAGGGGTTGGGGTGAAAATAGAGCGTGATGATCATTCAAGCTTTTATACTAGTCCGAGACTTCACTGATATCTTTTGAAAAAAAAACTCGGTAAAGTTCTACATATTCAAACGTGCTTTTAGGGTTAGCTTTTGTTCTATCCATTTGTTTGTGATAATTATAACATAAATAATATAATATTCACAATTAGCCAGAAGATTTGACTATTCACGGTGGGACGTAAAACCGCGACGTGCATCAAAAGCGCTAACAAGCCTTTTTCATCTTCACTTACTTTGATTTAACCCATAACGGACGGCGTGCGCCACAAGGTGGCGCACGACTATTTCTTTTGTTTTTGGAATGTTTCTCAATCTTAGCAATCTTAATATACCCGTATATACTCTCAGCAATGTGGAATAACATATCTTCCCAGGACCTGGACGAGCTGGATTTTTGACAAACCTACAATAAATTTACATACATTTTGTCTTA
>MU891812.1:0-24675 GCA_036418205.1 Ostertagia ostertagi
TGGATTGGAGAAAAGCCTGTGGGATTAACAACGATTGCTCAGCGGACGTTCCTAATAAAACATACCATATGGCGCTGCAGGACAGTCCCCCTTCCCTTGAAACTTCAACCAATTTTCCCTATGTGCTTTACCTTATCTTCCCTTTCTTGCTCTATTCGTACATGTGAACTAAACACACAACAAAAGTGCTTGCTATGGAAACTCAATAGTTTCCCTGATTGCTTAGGAAATCTTTCTGACTGTTTTGCTGGTACGTGTTATCATCATTCCTTCGGTAGCCCTCCTGTTTGTGTCTGAAAATCTCATTTCTTCTCACCGCCTTGTTTTCTGAATGGATATTTGGATTATGAGAATTTTCAGTGAATGATCAATTCATATGACCGATATCGTCTAGCATGTGAAGCATATGAAAAATATTAAAACTTGTTCCGATGAGATTGAGGCATGGCATTAGGGAAAAGCGTTAGAAAGGACAGCGAGGCAAAGTAGCTTGCATAAATTTGGAAGGGCAGAAAGAAATTTCTGTTCTTGTGGTGCTGCTTGTAGGACTATGGACGCCTGCAGGGTGAAAATCATGTCGAGGAAATGGCCGCCTCTTTACGACCCCCTCCAAAACATGGACTCTGATACGACCCCTTTTTGTCCTCTGCACATCCGGTTTCATATCAAAAAATTTAGTTCTTAGATGTACAAGAGTTAGCAGCGCCGCTGCCATGCCAATACTCCGCAGTTTGAATCCTGAACTTGACTTTGCACATAGTGTTTTTCGAAGTACTGAATCTGAAAATGAACTAACATGTGATAGACGAGAAACCAGAATAAGAACAGAGAAAAGACTTTGCTGGAGAGAACGGGTGTAGAAAAGGAGAGGGAGCTTTCTACAGGCTGTTGATAATCTCCTGTATAGCGGCACTAACTACCCGCGATCGCGTCGTGCGTTGTTCCTGGAGCCGGATAGTTTGAAAAATCGCCAAGTTTACCCCCTATCTGATGGACCATTCCTTCAGCCACAATCATTTCAAAAAATTAGGACAGTTTCTGAATGCATGAAACTTCTAACTAACTTGTTCCTTGTTGGCACGAGGATAGGGCCACACAGAGGAAGTGAAAGAACTGCTAGCCTGAGTCTCCAATTTTTTATGAATATTCTCCGCAAGGTGGGGTCGAACGACCTCAGGAAAAAAGCAGACTTTGTCTTGCTTTACTTTCAAATTGAACGCGTCGCCATTACGCTGTAGATGTTGATCTTCTTCAGTGACCCTAGTATTACTGGGCGGCGGTTCCCAGCGCAAGGTCACTCTCGTGCTCCACCAATATCTCGGAAGGGTCGGACTCGAAGGAGGTTTTTGCTGTCAGAACTCCCGAATCGTTCATGCTACTGCTTTTTGGAGATTTGCTAGTACACTTCACCCAGTCCAGAACCCTGGTGAATATGCTGGATGATCACTGTAAGGAACTAAGGGAGATCAGAAGGAACATGATGATGTCAGATCGTGTGTGGAGCTGTTTCGGGCTCAGAGCATACAAGATACAAACTAAATATTTTAAAATCTTTACAACTCTACGTAGATGTCTACATTCCATCATTTTAACAAGTCGGACATGCTCTAGCAAATGGCGACTAGTTTGTCCAGATCCACCCTCAGTGGCGCTGGGTACAGCAGTGAGATTGCCAGTTGAGGGGTAGTTGGAGTGTGGGTCATCTTCAACTAAAAAAGCCAACCTCTCGATAGAGTGAACTACAAGCAGACCGTGGATTGAGGGAGCGTGCCCTCGCCTATCTGCTGGTTGATTCTCTATGTTGTTGGGCGTTTGAAAGATCCTAATCAGAAGTGATTAAGAAGGGAGCTCAAAAATAGGTTCCAGAAAAATTGAAATATCAGCCACGGAAGGCAGCATGTAAATGGGCTGAGTAATTGCTCAGGTAGGATAATGTGGATGCTACTTCGCAAAACATGTTTCACGCCTTCACCATTTTTCTTGGATTTTTAATAACAATAAATGTAAAGTGATTCACTAATTATGGGACAACCTAATAGTTTTTAAGTATTGCTGAGCTTTTTTTAAGCACGTCTTATCTCAAGAATTGGAGAGAAGTTGTTTTACATGCGAGTTTTCATTCTTTAAAAGGCTGTGACTTTGTTCATTGGCAATCTTTTAGACCATCGTTGTAAACCAGAAGATTTGCGCCTCTTGAGATTTCTTGCGGTTAATCCGAACATTCTCTCATTCGCGAGATTTTTTCGTTAAGGGAATGTCGAGGTTTTCTATGCCACTCGAAAACTCTATTTCTTCCTCACCGTAGCAAGGAACTTTTTTCAAACACCCTCAAAATGCTGTATTGGCACGTCACCTCAATGAAGTAAATAGGAACGATACAATTGGCGCAGATTCATTTCATTCTTGTGTGCATGGCCTAGCTCGATTCGTGTGAAAGGTGTTTTGTCTACATTACAACAACTTGTGCAAGCCGAAAGGTGTTTCTAGTCTCAATTGATCAGAATAACACTTATGGCCATACTATAGTATGATCACTTCTTTATTAACGTCGCTTCCATTCCGACCCTGTTCCGATGAATGACGCAATTTGCGGCTGCAGTATTTGACTATGCCAGGAGATTGCGAACTTTCTACCAATATGCTGTTCTTCCAGTAGATTGTCAAATGTGACTCTAATTTAGAGTGCAAATATTCGCTACCCATTCCCTACGATTCCGCGCTTCCTCCATATGTCTTCCTAGTAATCACTACCAGCCAAATCAGCAAACACCTTGCATTTAAATTTTAGTTCCAGATAGATGTAAGTGCATATCGTTACGCTAACTAATACACTTGCAAATTAATGATGACAGCGAATGGGTGACAGCAGCATCGTTGTCCATTTGTAGAACCTTGCTTACGACCCCCCCCCCCTCTCTTCCATCTCTCATCTGAGCGAGCGACCCCCTGTCGAGGAGTTCCTCGACTGTTATTCACCCTGGATGCCAGTAACCAAGAAAGACGTTGCCTGGACGTGTTATCCCTGACATCGTGCTTTGTTTGCCGCACTACTCAGAAAAACTGACATACAGCCGCTTGTGGCGGTTTGCTCTTCAAAATCGACACCGAGCGATGTTGCCGCTGATGAACACTCGAACTGTGGTGGAGTGATTCCAAGACGTTGAGGTTTCGCTAAAGCGATCCTCTACGGAAAATCTATGATTCTATTTCACCCATAAATCAGCGGATTGAGACCCACGTTCACAATAAGAACGAAAGGACAAAGAATACTACGTTTGTTCTGGTGAACAATTCGAAAAACGCGTTCAAATTCCCGCCGGTGACCTGCCACAAATGCTGGCGGTAGGAAAAAAATCTCACAAATCCACTACATCCTATTCTATCGATCGCTTCGTCTCTATTCTCCAAAATCACACGCTTTCTTTACTCTGATTTCCAATGCGTCGCTTAGTACGTTCCAAAACAAAGCGCACTTCTTTCCATGCCCCTCCATTGATGCCGCGCGACCTTCCTTGGAGTGTGGTTTTCGTAAGTTTGGTTCTCCTCGGAAACCAAATCTTACGTGAAATATTGCATGTTGTCCCTGGTAATCACGACTTACGCATTTAGATCGGGGAAGAATGCAAGAATTTTAAGGAGGAGGATTGCTTTGAGTAGAGCCTCATTTTGCGATATCCAGCTCATCATTCGCTGTGAAAACGCCGCCCTTCGTTTCTTTGCCGATTAGTTTATTTATTTATTTAGGACATGTACCTTGCGTACATGAAAACAAAATCAAGAAAACAAAATCGGTCTCAAAACAACAATGATGATATCAATACCAATAACAAACCAGAACACAACTGGTAAAACAAAGGAGAAAAAAAAAAACTAGGATGAAAATGAAAGAAATAAGAGAACTAAAGGGTGACCAACCTTCAGAGTAAAAAGTAGTGTTAAGGAACTGAAACACTAACCCCTAATCGTAGACGTAATGTATGTCTAATGTTGGGTGTGTATATGCTTCCAGTGTAGTGTGCGTAGGAAGTTGTGTGATAAAGATGTGGAGTTCAGGGAGCCCTTTCTGATATGTGGAGAAATTCACCTGCGAATACCCGCGGTGAAGTGTGATTATAAGATGTTGAACTGCGACTCGTTGGCGTGTGGTCGTGCGTGTGGGACGGCATAAGAGGGAATGAAGGAGCCCTTACTAACCGTAGACCCAACCTGGCCTGCTGTTGAGTGGACGACCCTTAGGTGTATCACTGTGAGTTGAAAACCCTATGTTTGAATTAAAACCTTCCTGGTAAAGTTGTTTTGGACAGCCTCAAGAACCGAAATCAACTGTTTTGAATGAGAAAAGAAGATAACCGAACCATACTCCAAATTAGGGCGGGTGTACGTCACAAAGGCCCTAATAAGGATAACGGGATTCTCAGTGACAGTCTTCTGTAAGAGCTGGGAAGGTTCTGGTTGGGGCAGTGCTTAGCTGATGTGTTCGTGTGCAGTTGGCGATATTTGTGGGGATGGACAGTTTACTAGCAATAGATGAAGCCTAGATCCTGATCTATATAATATCTTTTTGAGTTCAACAGCTCACAGACAAGTGAGGTGCTTACCCGGCACCCTGCCGAAAGCACCCAAATGAATCACTGAAGTTTCTTTTTCAGGAGCTAAGGGCAGTGCTCACCATTTGGACCAACTAACCACGGCCTTGGATTCTAGCCGGATCCGCCTCCCCTGTTACGGGCTTGTGGATCTTCTTATCATCAGCGAAAAGCTTACAGTTCACGCCAAGTTCTTCAACGACATTCGGAAAACCATAGGTACAGATGAGCACCGGTGAAAGAACACCTCCTGCGGCACACCGCTGGGAGCTGCTCTAGGAGTTTTAGAGAAAATCCGATTGACATGTACTTGGAACGAGAGTCCACTGGAATCCTCTGCGATCGAAGGTGCTCCAGAACACTGAAAGGAAAGGTGTATCGGGCAGTGGTGAGGCCTGCGATGCTATACGGCAGCGAGTGCTGGCCCCTGAACAAGAATCACGAAAGGCAGCTGCACTCCGCTGAGATGAGGATGCTGAGGTGGGCCTGCGGCTGGACGCGACTGGACAGGGTCAGGAACGAGGAGGTCAGAGCGGTCATGCAGACTGCCCCTGTCCAGCTGAAGGTACGGGAACAGCGTCTGCGATGGTATGGGCACGTGCTAAGGAGGCCACAGGACCACCCAATAAGGAAAGCAATGGACTTCGAAGCGCAAGGCAAGCGACCGCGAGGTGCCCCAAAGAAGAGGTGGAAGGACGTAATCAAGAAGGACCTAAGTGAAATCACGGCCACAGCAGAAGATGCCCTGGACAGAGCGAAGTGGCGACGACTGATAAAGACAGCGGACCCTGCGACTGCGCGGGACTAACGCTAGGGAGAAGAAGAAGAAGAAGAAGACGTACTTGGAACGAACAGTTCATCAAAAAGTACCGAATTCCACGAATTTATACTGGGATGTATTCCGACGTGCTTTAGTTTGAGTAAAAGCTTGGAGTGGTTAACTCTGTCAAATGCCTTGGAAAAATCAAAATAATGACGTCAACGTCTTTTTTAACATCCAAAGCAGGCGGTCCAATCATTCATGGATAACTGTTGCGTGACAGTTGATTTGCCTTTCCTGAAGCCGTGTTGACTATCAGGCAATATGCCGTGCCTTTCTAAGTGGTCCACAATAATTCCGCTTAACTACTTTCTCAAACACCCGGCAAAATGCAGACGTGGTACAGATCGGTCTGTAATTATTGGGATCATTGAGTGAGGCTTTTTTTGGATTTTTGGATTAGGAGTTACAAGCGATCTGCTCCATCGTTCAGGTATGTCTTCTCGGGATAAAAATGAATTTCGATGGTCCAACAACTAGAAGCCAAAACTTCTTTGACAAATCTGAAAGGAATGCAATCTGGAGTGATCGATGAGCGAGATTTTAACTTGAAAAGGTTTTCAAAAATTTCTCCCCTCACTAAACCAGCTAAAAAAATTCAACAGTCATAACAATGCAGTGTTGTAGATAATGTTGTCCACGGATTTGGTGTGATGCTCTCACCTTGAGGAGCCGATCTAACATGTTTTCTACCAATGTTTGTAAGGCTTCATCCAGGATCCGTGCGTAATCTTTGAATAGCGCTTTTTGCAGGCGATGCACGGAATTGTACCGACTGCTCTAGGAATAAGACTACGATCAAGGATGCCCTATAGGTTTTCCACCGGATTTAGACTGGCTAAGAAGTGGACCATCCGAGTTAATCTACATGGTAGGCTTCAAAGCAAGTTGAAGTCGGCTCAATAACATGGATAGCAGCGTTGAAGTGCTGAAAAATATGCAGATGACGACGGTTTTGCATCGTAGACCGTAGACGGTGATGTTAAAGCACATCATGGTATTCGGTGAATCTTTCAGCTTGCCGTACAGATTGCACTTCTTGGCTTATGACCTAAAGGAGGAAGAACTTATTTGGTGTTTCATATTACAGGTAGTTCTCTTTGGCGGAAAGATGTTCCTCTTGTCCATTCTGATGAGTGGCACTAGTACAGAAGTGATCCTAGCAGAAATCTACCTTCTGCTCGAAGAGGAGCTTGGTAATGATACTGCACAGCCTACAGCTGGTATGGCAAGCTAGACGTGTCTTCACGATTCAAGGAATGAACTCCACGACTAGCAGGAATTGCTCATTCATCGCCAGCTACCGTGTACGACGCAGAATCGTCATCATCGGGATATTTCCCAGCAATACAACGCTGTATCCACGTTTTTAAGCCGACTTCGACTTGCTTTGAAGCCTACCATGTAGATTTACTCAATGATCCACTTCTTAGTCAGGTCTAAATCCGATGGAAAACCTTTAGGGCATCCCTGATCGTAGTCTTTATTCCTAGAGCAGTCGGTACAATTCCGTGCATCGCCTGCAAAAAGAGCTATTCAAAGATTACGCACGGATCCTGATGGATGACGGATGAAGCCTTACAAACATTGGTAGAAAACATGTTAGATCGGCTCCTCAAGGTGAGAGCATCACACGGTAAATCCGTGGACTACATTATCTACAACACTGCACTGTTATGACTGTTGAGTGTTACGGAGAAATTTTACTGAAGTAAAAAAATTGCCGAAATTTCTGTTTTGACCCAAGGTTTCTCCGAGTTGATGAAACTGCTAGTAAGTTCTTTAGTGTAGGTTTCTTACACGCTGAATCGAATGGTGTAAGCCATTTTTGCGCCTATTCTCTCGCAACTCCAGAACCCAAAATATTGGGGTGTCGTATAGTTTTGCAACAGAGTGTAGCCCATTGCGCAACGTACGCACATTGTGCAAAATTATGAGACAAATTGCAGGGATCAGCCAGGAGCCACAGGGTACTATCCGGATCAGAGCAAAGTCTCCTCAATCAACTAGGCAGAAGGTCAGTGAGTCGAGGAAAAGAGGGGACCACTGGACGGCAGATTATTATTACTACAGATACCTCGATGAAGTAACGGT
The DNA here is from genome assembly GCA_036418205.1 of Ostertagia ostertagi. Lineage (NCBI taxonomy): Eukaryota > Metazoa > Nematoda > Chromadorea > Rhabditida > Trichostrongylidae > Ostertagia > Ostertagia ostertagi. The sequence continues at coordinate 7,501 of MU891812.1, forward strand.
TCAGGTCGAGGTAATGGGAGACACGGACCCAGTATCGGAAATAACCTCGTTTTCGTTCGCAGTACACGCTCCTCCGATTAGTTGATATTCGGGCGAGAGAATAACGGAACGATCAGTTGGAATTCGGGCGAGAGAACAACGGAATATAGGCCAAGCAGAAGATGCAGTACGCGCCCACACAGAATAAGGTACCTTCAAAGGGGAGATCCCATTTCAATACAATTTCGGTGCATATTCTGTGGGCGAAGAGGTTATCATGTTGCATAGTGCAGGGAAGTCGCAACGACACGTGCTAGGAGAGCAATCGCAGAAGAATTACTTCTCTGCTGGAGTTCCCCAAAACAAAGGCACCACAGCGTAAACTGTACTTCATCTCGGTCCTGCAGTGCGGAAGCCCACATAATAGCGTCCTCGTCTTAGAAAAAACCGATCCCGAAGTTTAATTCCATCCGCTAGTTCAATAAATACCCACTTTAATTATAGAGAGTGCAATCATGGTTGATACACCAGAGAAAGTCGCAGTGAGAGAGTCAAAGCAAACTCCATTCCCTGCAACATAAAGGGGCAGATCCTCAACAATGGTTCAGAGGAAACCATGCAGACGATCACCTCACCCCTCAGATTCAGCGACTCTCCCATTACGCAAACATAATCCATACCATAAATATAAATCACAATTCTAATCCAGATATAGACTACTACACAGGTGAGACTGAGACGAGATCACATGACCAGTGTCAAGCGAGGCGTCGAGGAAAAGTATGAAATACGACCACCCCCCCCCTCTCCCTCGGATTCTTCCGATGTCCATGAAATAACCTCTTCACTATGGAAAGTTTGAATAATCCTCTCCCGAAGCTGTTCATAAAAAAAGCACATAAAAAAGCACTGCTACCCCACCTTCCACCAAAAAAGTCGTTCAAGAAGTACAATAGTAGAACAACTCAAAGAATGATCACAAGACTCCAAGAGCAGCTAGTTGACTTGAACTTGAGGGAACTGGTTCACATCTATCGAGGAACAAATCAGGATCATGCCTGAAAGATTGACAACGGAAGTCATCTTCATTACTCTCACAACGACATGTTCCGCTTTCTAGGTGCTCCCCACAGAACTGACCGAACTAGACCATGAAATGTCTTCTCCCGGTCCAGGCTGTTGAGAGAAGCGCTGATCCTGCTATGATCCTGGAGAAGGCTGTCCATCGTCTACTTTGGTCAGCTCTGCAGAGCGCTCAGAAAAAGGGACATGTCGGAACAGCCGATCTCTCTGGCGATTTACATATGTAGTGGGGCTAGGACCACTATAGCCTCACACAGCAGGTTGATACGCGGTAGTGGTGCACCACGGAACAGCTTTCAGCCCTCTCGCTCTTCTTTCCCTAGAACTCTTGGTGCACGACTTCGAAGAAAGACCGCGAAGGATCGTGTCTACTCTACGCTGTCACAGCTCCGATCGGGACAGCAAAGGCCACACCAAAAGTAGCGGAAGGTCTTGAGAAAAAGTAGTTTATTCGCACTGTCGCTGTTGATGAAAATCTTGCGACAGAATATCCCTTAGATGTCCTCCATAAGTAGAAGCAGGCCCCTTCCACTGCCCTCACCGTCCTCAAAATGACGTCATCTTCATCACCGTTGTGCTCAAGAAGGCCTACCGTAATCGCTCCAGCGTGACGCTGCTACCAGAGATCTTTGATTGATTACTGGCAGATCGCTTTCTAGTACCAGTAACTCTAAACACGCAAAACTCCTTTCGACCAGTGTTTCAGGTATCGTCGTAATGGTCCATGACCCTTCGAATTCCAGTTGAGCTCGAACCGTGCGCAAGTTCCCATGACAGCTTCTTGTGGTCAGGGTCAAGGGTGGCGTCGAGGAAAATTGTGAAATACGACCCCCCCCCCAGAGGCCGAAGTCCATGAAACGACCCTCTTCAAAGCCGAACTATGAAAAGGTTGAATAACTGTTCATAAAAAAAGCCCTGCTACCCCACCCTCCACCAAAAAAGTCGTTCAAGAAGTACAAAAGCAGAACAAGTCAAAGAATGATCACTATTAATGAGCCCTACCAACAAAAGGAGCAAAAAACGACGAACTAGCTATGAAAAGGCAGACTATGGCGACGTCGCTTCTCCCTTTACTTCCTTTAGAAATCTTACCAAATTTTAGTACTACATGTATGCTCACTTCCCCTTTCGCTCGAAAAAGCCTTGTAACCGCCTTCGCCAGCTGTGTGTTGACTGGACTTTGGCGTTGACCGTGGAGCAGCTTATTTACTATTGAAATTTGAACAAATATTCAAATGATTATAACTTTCTTCAAATATGACGAATTTTCAATCTGAAAGCAGATTTGGAAGTTTTGTGAAGAGCTCTTTCTAATCAGTACTGAAATTACGAAAACCTGATAAAAAATACTAAAAAAACACTGATAATAATAACAAATTTAGATTGAATTAACGAGGAAAATTCGAGATGAGCACGAGTTTTTACACTTTCCGAAGCAATAACTTGCTTCATTTTCGTCAAATTCAAAAAGTTAATATGGCAGACAAAACTAGAAGATTTTCTCTATCAAACGGTTGCTAAAGCAGCTTTATACGTCCAGTATTCAAAAAATGGCCACGTTGAGGATTTTTGCAAAATTAACGAGGAAAATTTGTGATGAGTGCGAGTTTTTCCGAAAGCCATAACTCCGTTCAGACATATTAGTCGCTAAAACTGCTTAATACGTCCAGTATTTAAAAATGGCCACGTTGAGGATTTTTGCCCGAGTACCGCCGAAAGGTACTTTTTCGCTGCATTGGCACTATTTCAACGACTATAGCTCCTTTCAGGGGCGATTTGTACAAAAGTGGGAGCAGATTCGGAATCCTCGTGCTTTTTTCTTTCCAAAAAGTGTAAAATTGTTTGGCGAATCTCAACTTTAACTTACATGCTCATGAATTTGACGCTGAAGGCTGCGTTTCTTGTTGAATAGTGTACTCCTCCCTGTAATTTCACATGAACCCTTTCAGAATCCTCTTGATTTTTTCTGAATTGAGATTCTTTCTCCAGAGAGCCGTAGTTGAAGCGCGCGCAACTAGCTCAGATTCGAGGACTCACTTGAAAGATAAAATATCCTTTGGGAAAACGTGCGAATTTCGGATTCTTTAACTTGTGTGGTGATAAAACACTGAAGTAACTAAGAATTACCGCGGACGCCTCAGAATCACGAAAATTTTGTGGGCGGAATATCATTGTTATTGGAAATCCTCTGGCCTGGCATGGCATCCTTTACGTTTGTCTTCCGACAGTGATGATCCTACTACATCGATCCGGCCCGATCTCTCCATTCTCTCCTTCCTTCTCTTCCTTTTTTCCCCTTCCAGCAGGTCAATACGACCCCCCCCCTCTTTCGACATGTCGAGGGTTCCTCAACCCTCGCTTGACCCTTGCTGGCTGGGAGGGGATCGATGGGAGACTCTAAGAGGGTAAAAGGATAAAGGATAAAGCATTTGCCGTTGATCAATCCCTTTTTGGGATGCGGCACGCATTCTACTTCCATTTGTACATTCGTAGTGGCGTTTGAATGCGATGTGGCCTATACAATGACTTGCGGGGGCCAGCCGATGTACAAGTCAGTGTTTTTATCCTCCCAGACAAGTCTGGTACCAATTAACCGACCCCGGAGGGATGGAAGGCTTGGTTGGCCCGGGCGACTCACGACCCAGGATTTGATCCCCGGACCGCTCGCGTGGTAAGCGTGCCACTTGCCACTACACCACTTCCGCCCTTCCACCACCCTTCAAGGGGGAGGGGATCGTAAAATTTTCGAAATTGGTCTAATGTAATGGTTCACCCTGCCTGCTCTCTTTGGCGGAATGTGTTGATTTTAAACGTTGAGCAGGAATGTTTGGAGAACACGTAATGCCTACTTTCACGGAAGCAGGTAATCACACAATTGCGGTGCGTTTATTGCCCACAAAAGCCAATGTTTGCTTAAAAAACATGTGGATTTCAAACCACCATATTGATTCCCTTGAAACTTTCCTCTGTTAACCAGGCAGCTGTGAACAATTGAATGAATTATCGATTTCATCGCTTACCTTCGTTCATGCTGACGTCACCTGGAACAGTTGGTGATTGCGTACCGTATATCTTGGCTATCGCTCGAGAGGTAACAGACTGCAGTAAAACCAATTAACAACCAAAACGATCATTTCAATTGCTTTGAAGGTATAACTAACACGCAAGTGGTATTACTAAAGTAAAAAATCAATGTGAGCTTTGGAAAACGCGCAAATTGACTTCCATTCCTTCTAGTGTGTGAATACAAGGTCCAAATTCTTAGAAGCGGACAAAAGTAGGGATTGGTGCAGTAGAGCGACTACTCCTGCCTTTACTCTCGTTCACCAGAAAAATTACAACGATGTAGTTATTTCGAGTGACGGAGAATTTGCCAATAGCATGCTACATGGGGCACAGAAGGTGAAGAGCCGGAGTCACTCATTGAGCTCATTCACATGAACTCCCTAAAAAAAGCGCGCGAAAATATCGCCAGTGATTCACAGAGGCAGCATTTAGCGGGATTTAATTTCAGAATTTGGACAAGTTGTGTAGCGCACACACCATCAAGCGCAACGTCGATTAAGGCTAATTCAAATAAATGTGGTATACCTGAGCCGCGGAGCAAGCGCGCAAGTTCATGCGCCTCGTCTAGCCCCGCTCCCTCCTGTTTCCTTCTTCTTATTGGGCTTCAACAACTGTTTTCTTTGCTTCTTTTTTTTATTTCTAGACAATTCGGTATATACAACTCATTACCCCGCAGTCGACATGATGTGTTGCGATAAAGGCAAAACCCAGGCAGAAGTCGTTTGCACAATCCTCTTCGATCTGTAATACAGACCGCCAAAAAATTATAGATGTGGCACTGCCGTGCGCGGAAATCGCCCTGCAAGGTCGCCAGGGCCTTGCAAAGTTAGCTGCAACAGCTGCAATGGTCCCTGTTCGCAGCAGGCTATTGTCCGAAAGATTTTAATCTGTTTTGTCTTGTCTCACACTTTCCTCTCTACACTCAGTCTCTCATTGAGCACAGCTGCATCACAAAAGTGAGCAAGCACTTAATCAGCGTTTTCAAGAGATTCTTTCTCTTCACTCCTTACCACCGGCCCGGTACAAATACTTTCTAAACATGCGCAAGAAGCACACCAGCCTAATACTGGAGCATGCCTTTAAACTTATGGGAAATCAGGAGTAGCCAGTTCGATGGGCCAAGACGCTTTGCAGGTAGCTGGAACCATCCCCTCGTGGATATCCCTCTTTTTTACATGCAGATACTGTTTTCTGATGGAGAAGCTTACCCTGAAAGGATTTGAAAACACGTCAGAGGTCATAAAGTAAAAGAAAGCAGTCGAAAGATACCGATGTTTTTTTATATTTTCTCGATTTTTCTCTACTGCTGGGCCCTTCGAGTTTTGCTCAAAAGTAAGTAAGTTTGTACTAATTGATGTTCTACCACGGCTTCCGAGAAATTTTATTTTCCTATCGGCATGTTCTGACCACCAGAAATGAAAATATTGAGTGAATGTCGGCAAAATCGCCAATCCGGATTTGTTTCCCTTTCTGAATGGGTCACGCAGAAAAGCGTTCAAACGCCATTCAAAGTTACTGGCTCAAAAGCGGAGGGCGTGTGTATCACCTTCATTCACAATTACAGTCGCGCATTGTCTCAAGAAGAGTTAACTCTTAAGCTGTGCTGACTTCAACGCTCTGATTGTTGAATTTCTATAAATGTGACTTTATACAGGGAGAAGCTAGAATAAGGTCACTCACTCCACACTTGAGACGGAACCGATTGCACTTCGCCAAGCTTAAGCCGACGAGATCCATGTGAAACCTAAAAGCGCCTTCCAATCTATCAAAAAACCTCATAGTGGTCTTCTACCCGACGGTATCATAACCAGGGAATCTTGACGCACGTTTCAAATTTAACTATGTCTTCGACGAATCGAAGGCCATTACGATGTTGTCTGTAACGCTGGTCGAAAGGGGTCCTGCGTAGTCCGAGCTACCATCTCCAGGAAACTATAAACCTGTGAACCGATTCAAGAAGTTATGTGGCAGCTTCAGGCTGCAGCCTAAGTTCCCTTGAGCTCCACGTTGATGGAAGATGACGTCATATGAGAATGGCGAGGGCAGTGAAAAAGGAGCTGCTTCTGCTCTTGGGGGGGGGGGGGGAAGACATGGGGGATTGCATCTAGGGAACATTTCATCGTAGAACTTTGATCATAAACGGCACCCTGTGAAATGTGAAAAAAAAATCTCTGAAAAGATCTAATGATGTGCGTCATAGATAGCACGATATTTTTTGCCCCTTCCTTGTAGTTCTACACTTGTATATAGTTCTATATATTTTTGTTCATTATTGTTCTATATTTACAGGGTGTCCCATGAATACTGCACTTCTTTTCTTCCCTTGTAACTTCTTCCAAAGAGGTTTCACAAATATTTTAGCCACAAATTCACATATTGAAAAGTGGCGTTGACGTTGATGTTCGTTGGCTCTGCTCCCTTGATTGTTGTGAGTATGGCTCCCAATTGCGAACGCAACTCTACTGTGGCCCGCATGGCATCCTGGGGTGTTCTCTTCGAAACTTTGCAGAGAAAAGGCTCCGGCTCATCCATGTGGATGCAATGTTTAGTGCAGGCTCTGCCCCCTAACATAGCCCACATAGGATGGTCCAGCACGCTGAAATCAAGGATAGGAGAGCCATTCGTTCGAGGATGTGAAATTGGAAAGAGTGCCTTAACAGCGCTCCTGAACAATTTTGCCTCCTGTGCAGAAGATGAGTCCTGTTGAAAATCATCAGATCATCACCCTCCGTGAAAGTGGTGACAGATGGTGCACCGAAATGCCCCTTGGCTTGGTCTAGTATCAAGCCGTATTCCTTTGTAAACAGGCAGTGATGGTGAGCGACCGGTAGTTGAGACCCCGTCCAGACCATGATAAGGTTCGGCTGCTGCTTGTGGCGAATATTCCTTTCACTCTCACTGGCTTCCTCAAGACCTCATGCGGGCATCCTCGGAGTTTGAAGATTGTAGCTGAGCTCCATGTAAGGAATTTTTGTCGTCGATGAAAACAGTTGTAAGTGTGTTAGTACTTCTGTGCCTTACGAGGTTGTCAGGTGGAACTTTTTATTCAGTGGCCTAACGTTTCGACGGAATCGTCGTCTTCAGAGGCCTGAACGTGTTTCAAGTTTTAGACTTACGCTCTACCCCACCAAGCGCCTCGTCAACTCTAGCAGGTTCCGACATCGTGTCAGGAAACCCCTCGAGGAGACCCGAGTAGCACGAAAAATAAACTCACCGATAGTTCCACCGTTTGAGCGGCTTAGACCGCTACCATACGAGAGCGTTATAAAGGTAAAAGTGATGAAAACAGTGCCCGCGTTATAGCCATTTTCGACCCTTGACACCAGCTCTCTGAATTTTTTTGTCTCTGCTGTGCTCCTCCCGTTGGATTTACATATTTTCTCGTGCTGCAGAGCAAATGTGCTCCGAAAACTTGATGGACTTATGTTGTTATCTAACCACTCCCTACATGGCTCTGTTTAGAAGCTCCAGCATTCTGGTCACCTTTCTCGTATCAACCCGAGTATTGAAGTCGTTTCGTTTCTTCGTGCTCTTCCTAGACATCATCACCAGATGTCCGACCTAGCTGAGTGGGAGGTTAGGCACTACTATATTCAAGTTAGGCGCACCATGAGATGCAGGCCGAACGGTAAGCCGTGGAATTTGGCATGGTCATTGACAAGAGGATAGGATTGAAAGGTACCAATCTTGGAAGAAAAGCTATAAACACCTACAGAATTTGAGCTCAAAGGTGCAATATTTATGGGACACCCTGTACTTTTGGTGCTATACAAGTAGGGTGGGCACGCCGCATTTTTTAAACAGAAATGTATGTAAGTGGGACTGCTGCTACTATACTGTCACGAGAATCGGGGAATTCGTGAGCCAGGGGGAGTGTAGCCAATCTAGGGGGTGGGGGTGAGGGCAGTCACTTGACATGCGTGAAAAGCTGGGCGTGCCCACCCCCACTTGTATATGCCTTACTTTTTGTATTTTATTTTTGTTAAAATAAATAATTTTATTCCTATATATATGTATATATAATGCTATTTCTATTTCTACACATATCAATATAATAATTAATAGTTATAGTTCCACAACTTGTGATTCGTTGACCATGAAGTCGTGGTTTCTGTGACCACAATAGAAAGCAATTCGATCACACGAACCGGGATGCTTCCAGGTCTTGCCGTCGTCTCATTCATCAGATTGCATAGCACTACAAAGACACCTACTCAACTGGATTAAAATATTATTTTCATGCTTACAACTGTTCTTACCCTGTGTGCCAAGTTTTACACTATGTTTTCATTCAGTAACGTTCTGAGAACACTGTGGAACTCTACATTGGCCACAACGGCATGTCAGATGCGCTTTCTGTGAATGTTTGCAGATAATAAAGCTGTGAAGGGAAAAGTAGTGAGCCGGGTTCTTGACACCAAACATTCACGTTTGTGCTTGTTCCGGTACTTGTAGCTTCCAATGACGTAATTGCAGTGAATGGAATTCGACCCCAACAAAAAATGTGGTACAGTCATCCGACGAATGCTCGCGTTCGGAGCAGTTTGTTTGATTTGTGGAGCGATTTGATAAGAAGCGTATTAAATGCGTCTTTGGTAGAATCACCTGGCATTTGCCCGTAGCCCAACGTGATGAATCGCCCACGAACGAAGAACTACGCAACATGTGAGTCTACAGTATGTTTGAATGAAATTTTTGTTCTTGATCTGCATTTTATTATTTTCCATTTTAAAATATTATAATGTTAGGATAAAGGAACGTTGCGCGAATGCCATTTTTTCAAGCGGTTCTAATTCAAATCGATGCAAAAAATAGACCTCAAAGCAGACTCCAACTTCCTTCTTCGTGAAACCTCGGCATTGTTGTAATTAGGAAACTTTTCTACTGGACTGATAAAATAAATAAATATAAATAAATAAATGTATCGACGAAATCGTTCCTCTGAAGTTCTTTCAAAAACGCTAGGGAGATGAGGCGTTTGGCAGAGGACATACATCAAACCTCGAGCCATGTATAGGCCTTTGAGGAAGACGATCTCGTCGAAACATCAGGCCACCGATAAAGTTTCCACCCAACAATCTCGTTGGCAGAAGGATAACATTGTATGAATTCAAAGCCTTCAAGCACAATTTTCCATGGAGTTCGGCATTGCAGTGCTTGCCTTTCTGGGCATATACTTTTCTGTTTCCAAAGTATCACAACTGCTAAGTAGATCGTGTTGAAATCATGCTCGGCAAAGACTGGCACATTGTTGTGAACTTCACATTTGAAGTGAAACTCATAAAAGTGAATGTCGTTTTAAGCCGTCGGTTCTTCTTCGTAAGATTATGGGAGATGATTTGAGGAATGCGTCTTGGGAGACTAACTAGTTCCGTATTTACTCAACGTTGTCTTATGGTTAAACTCTAATATACTTACACCCAATTACATCGAGCGCGATCGAGCAAATTGCTGCTAGTAGCGGTTTACAATTAGTGTCCAGAAGGTTTTGGGAAAACTGAGTCATTTTATCAGCACAAATTTACAGTAACTGAGAACACCAGTTAAGCTAACGGTATCTTCTGGCCAATTCCTATGTTCTAGGAGTGCTCGGAGGAGGATGAGATACAATGCTCAACATTTTGATGGATGTTGAATTCTCTTGCAGCTGTTTCGGCCCTTGAAATAATCATAATTAAAAGGAACTCAGCTAGGGTGAAGATGTTGCATGGGCAGCCAGGTTATGCCCCGTCGCTCCAGCTCTTCCGTTTTCGTCTTCGCGTGGGTTGTGAGGCATGGTCACTTACAATGAGAAAGTTGCCTTGGAAGTGGAGGGAGCTAAAGGCACTATCTCTCACACTTGTTTGCAAAAGCTTCTTCATGTCATAGTACTGTCTTTGAGAAGAGCCTTATAGTTCTATCGGTCGAACAGAAATAGAATGGAATCATCGTTTTCTTGAGAGTCTCGCATCGGATTAGGCTGCCGTTAGACGTTTCTGAAAGCTGTTGCATTTTCCAGCGGGAACTTTCACGTGATATCTTTCGTTTATCCTGAATGATAATGAAGTTTCCCCAGCTCATCATTAACTTCGATCGATGAGTCTCCAGCCCATATCAATTTTCACTCGATACTCTTCCACTGACGGATAGCGGATTAATTCGTGGAGGACTGTACACATGTGAATTCTTCTGAGAATCCTGTGGAAGGTGAAATGATGGAAGAAGGCATGATTCTTTCTGTCCGTCTATGTAGAATATTAACAATGAGTGCTCTGTGGTAGAGCTTAGCACAGGTCGCTACTGGAAGATCGGAGTTCCGCACCGGAGAGCTTCAACAGGGCAAAACTGTCCTGTTAAGAAGAGACTGTGGTAAAATAGTATATGACAAGAGAGGGAGCACTGCTTCCCATCAAAGGCCATGCCTCTCTCCGAGCCTGAGAATTCCACTACAATAGGGAAGAAGAGCAGTAGGTAGTCGTGTTGGTGAGAGGAAGAATAATTCGCTGATGGCGAAGTGGAAACCGATTAGCCGATCTTTGATAGGTTTCTACCGATTGTTTCAATTTGAGGTTAAAAAGGCTTATTTCCAACCATACTGTCAGAATTAGATATCAATTGTAGCATACTTCGAGCAAACTCCAAGGAAAAAGGACTACCTATTTTATTTGATAGGAGAGCCGACAGCTTAATCATTCTCTTAACACATTGACGACATTGAGACGCGGTAACGCGTCTCACTTTGCGCACCTCGTTGGACATTGAGACGCGGTTGCGCGTCTCACCCTTATCATCCCTTTTTCTAGCGTATGCGGGGCTTCTTCCCAATTTGCTTGTCTCTATTCTATGGATTACAACATAACATAACTGTAAACGACATGGGTCACGGTATGATCAAATATGCTCCAGTTTAGCAGAAGTTTTTTAAGCACAGCGGAATTGGCAGCTCGGTTCATCCCTCGTTTTCTTCCTATTCTCATGAACATGTCAGTGAGAAAGGGTAGTGAAAGTAAATACAAACTTAAAGGGATAGAGATATATGTTTCACTTGACACATCCACATCGAAAATAGTTTTGGCATCCACTACAGAGAAAAGGACTTGAATTCCAATTTTTCTTTACCATTTCACGTTTTTTGATCGGAATTTCGCTACTATATCTTCGATTACTTTCTTGAATATTGCTGAAATGGTTTCGTACCTTTGAAGCTTCCCAAAGTTATCGTTCGAAATTTACGGGTGTGAGGTGTGACGGCCGCGCTCGCAAAAGCGCCCTTGTCCCACGAGGTGCAAAAACCCAAAACGCGCGATGTCGTCAACGTGTTAAAGAGTCTGACAGACTCAAGATTTCGCAGAAAGGGCCCCTCTAAATTCCATCTGATGCTATGTGAAGAGTCCCCTTTCAGCGAATGTAGTTGTGTGAGGAGTTGAAAATTGTGTGAGGAGTCAAGAGTCCATTTTAGAGTTTGTTGAATAGTACTTGACCATCCTTTCCCATATAGGGCGAGAATTCAAACGCTTAACAGTTTTCGGAGTATTTCCATTCGCAGACGAAAACGAACCAAATTTTCTGCTCTTTTCGTTACTATCGTGAACGATGGGTCTCAAGCCAGTGAGTTACGGATGAGATAAAAAAAACATTTTTTGTGAGCGATTCTTCTAGGCATTTAGTTAGCACCGAAGTGAAGCCTGTACTAGAAGCTGCCAATGATGTAATATTAGGTCGTGGAGGAAGTTCTCCCGCTATTTGGTGTTCCATTTTGAACGCTCTGTTTTGTGCAACCACTAGAGTGTTTAATGCCATTTTGAAGTGTTTTTCCTGTATCTTACAGTGGGGTCACCTTTGTTCTGTGCCATTTGTTTATCAATTTTCAAAGCCTTGAATACGGCATACTCAAAGAGCAAGTTTGCATGATTTTCCTTTTCTATCTCAAAACAAGTCGCTAGGAAGCGGAAGCAATTACTGATATTGTAGTTGCACTTGGCTAATATTCGCAATAAATATGCTTAAAATCTTTTGTTGCGATAGTGGGAACCTTAAGAAGGATTAGGGTGGTGGTCGGGCAATGATAACAGTTAACTTTTTGTTGAAGCTGGTTTGCACGGAACTATTGCGAAGGTTCCTCCCAAACTAATCGCACTTGCATTGTGTTTTCTTGTTGTACGGGAAGAGCTGGAAAGTCCCAAAAATTCAAATAGGGCGTGCCGCGACAACTCACCATTTTGAAGGGTCGTTCGCCGCTTTCTAGCTTGTTTCATGCCATGAAACGACCTGCTTTTCTACTCATTTGCGACGCACGATAAAGAATGGATTCTTTTCTACAGCCACGAAGCTTTGCTGAATAGATCGACGGCGATCAAGCTCTACAAACTTTGCAAAACTTAAACTGTGCTGAAGGAGGGTTATGGCAGCTTTCATAAGGTCAGCGGCTGGCCATGTTCTTCCGTATCAGATGGAACTGTTACAGTGAAAAAGCACTCTTAACAATACGTGAAAATTCACCAGTAACACCAAGAAATGAGTTCAGGATTCTTCAACATAGAATGAAGGAAACATCTCTAAAAAGTGTCCTGCACTGCTAACCCTGCACAAGTTGCACCAGCCAGGGTACGGAGTCATGCTGCGAACTCAGTAGGCCTCTTTTATATCGATTGTCGCTGTTCCGAGGACCTCGATAGCTATCTCACAAGGGAGGCCCTTCAGGGCAAGTGCGCTTTCTAGAAACGGCTTAGTATGTACATGTTGTAGGAAGCATGTATGGGCACTATTTACCCTTTACTGCCCCACTCCTCAAGAACTGAGCCGGATTTTGATCGAAATTCGTCCATGACTGTGGATTTTGCTAGAAACTTGCCTTCAGGGGTAATTTGACCCGTAGATCACGAATATAATTTTAGAGCGAAAACGCTTGGCGCCCGCGCCACAGGCGCCGGCGCTATCACAACAGTTTTGCGCGGGCGCTCGTAGCGCAGGCTACAGGTTCACTCGTAACAAACTGATGTGATAATCATATTCTACGGGTCAAAATACCTCTGAGGACAACTTTCCAGCGAATTTGGGGATCCGAGATGTTCTGGCGCCTTTTGGCGCCGGCGCTTCTGACGCGAGCGCCAGGCGTTCTAGCGGTAAACAAATGTGATATTCGTGTTCTACGGGTCGAATTACCCCCGAAGGCAAGTTTCTAGCCAAATTCACAGTCATGACAATTTCGATAAAAATCCGGCTCAGTTCTCGAGGAGTGGGGCAGTAAAGGGTAAATAGTGCCGCTCAGGCACCTCATGTTTCTTTTTTGGTACTGCTATAACCGTTCAGCGAAAATGAAACATGGTTTTGCGTTCCCTACATGCGTCCCTACAATATGCACAAAACCGTTTTGAAAGAAGCGCGCCTTCCCTCTGTTCGTTCTGAACAAATATGCACAGTAAAATCGCATTTTAGCGAAAAATAGCGCCTTCGAATATTTTAACTCCAACTTGAAAGGTTTGATTTAAGGCGAGATACATGCATTTGAAACTCGAGGCCGAAATTCGGGGACGTAACCAGGGTCAACCGTCACGTTCGAACATTTTCGGAATTTTCGCTTTGTTAATAAGTGCTAGACATGAATCCGTTGCGCCAGAAAGCGTCTGCGCGTCGTCGCGTCGGCCTTGGAGCGCGGCAGGTATCACCCGGGCGCTGGAAGAACGGGACGCGGCGAAGAAAAAATTTTAGAGGGGAATAACTTTCTTGGGACGTATTTTTTGACTTGTTGAGGTAGATTTTGATGTGCCTGAGGTGCGCAGAAAACTACAAGGATTGCCTAACTCTCCGGAAAGTACTTCTGTTAGAAGTGGAAAACCCAAAATTCTAAGAAGGCGCACCTTCAACTTTGAAGGCCCATAAAATCTTTCGTATGCGACATTTTGGAAATCTGTAAAAAGTTTCAGAAACTTCAAATATTTCTCTAACAAAACAGTATAAAAAGTTTAGTGATTGTCCCCTTTTTCAAAAAATTGTCCCGTTCGAACATTTTTCGTGCAAAAGCGAGTTTTTGGGCTTTCAGCGACCATAACTCACTTCATTTTCATTTCTGTGATGCACTTTTTTCATGGGGTGAAAGTACAGGATTTGCTCTTTCTAACAAGCACCAAACCGTTTTTCAAAATCCATTTTCCGAGAAAATCACACGTTCGAACATTTTGTTCCCATAGGTTTTTGAGCAGCACATGCGAGTTTTTGAGCTTTCAGCAATAATAACTTCCTTCAAAGAACTTGTTGGGGAGGGGCGAAGACATTTTTGAAGACTACGAGATTTCTGCTTTCTTATGTGTTTTACGTTGTCTGGAAGAATCGTCCTCAGAAAATTAGGTCCCGAAGAACTTTAATTTCAGCCCCGAGAAGTCAAACCTTTCATAGGGATGCATTCAACTGTTCTTTATTCCTCAAGGAAAACACCGTAATTTGCCTAAAACTGTCTCTCTGTGCATAATAATCGAATCTAATGCGGTCTGCACAAACAATTCTTGCCCTCGGATACGCCACGCACGCGCCTGTGGCTGGCAGTCCTCGAAATTGCGACCCCCTTCCGACCAAAATGCGACCCCTTCGTTCGAACAGTTCGAACGGACGGTTGACCCTGGACGTAACTTCCTTCCTTCATGAGTTATTAGGTCGTGAAGAAAGTTCTTGCGCTTTTCGACCTTGATTTTCAAATGCCTGTATCTCGGCTCATTCGAAACCTTTTTGATTGGAGTAAAGACTGTTAGAATCCACAAACCTCTGCCAATAATAGCTGCGTTGAATCAGCCCGGTAGTGCAGAATACTGGAGCTCTAGAGACGATGAACCCGGCGGAGGTCGTTTCCGCATCATGTTGGTTTTTGAAGCATAACTCTTTGGAGAAGCTATCCAGGTAGTCGAGAAAGTGACAAATTATAGGCAAAAGGTCTACCGAGTAGGATGTTCGCAGGACTAATTCGTAGCCAATCTTGTCCAACTTCTGCAGGGTTGGTTGTGGAATGTGCGTCCGAGCTACCTGTCAGGGACGAGCCGGTTCCTTTATAATGAGGAATTTCGAGCATATGTGCCAGAGTTCTAGGAGTAGTTTGACACATTATCAGGAGTACTTTTCCACATTAACAGATCCACCTGGTTACGAAAAGCTAGACCAGCCGCTGACCTTATGAAAGTCACCTCAACCTTCCTTCAGTGAAGTTTCACTTTTGCAAAGTTTGTAGAGCCTGATCGCGGTCGATCACTTCACCAAAGGTTCGTATTCTGTAGCAAAGAATCCGTTCTTTGTCGTGCGTCGCAAATGATCAAAAAGTCAGGTCGTTTTCATGGCATGAAACAAGCTAGAACGCGGCGAACGACCCTTCAAAATGGTGAGCTGTCGCGGCACGCCCTATTTGAATTTTTGGGACTTTCCAGCTCTTCCCGTACAACAAGAAAACACAATGCAAGTGCGATTAGTTTAGGAGGAACCCTCTCAATAGATTTGTGCAAACGTGCTTCAACCAGAACGTTCGACTAATCGTTGGCGTTGTCCAATCTCCGATCACCACCCTCACAATCTTTAGGGCTCTCGCTATTCTTACAAAAGCTTTTTGAACAATTGCTTCAGACCATATTTATTGCGAATCTCAGCCAAGTGCGTCTATAATATCTTGACCTGCTTCCTCTCCATACTGGCCTGCTTTGAGCTAGAAAAAGGAAATCATGCAAATTTGCTCTTGGAGTATGCCGTATTCAAGGCTTCAAAAAATGACAACTAAATAATAAGGAACATAGCTAGCCTAGCTGTTAGATAGAACAAGAAAAGCTCTTCAAAACCACATACAGCTCATTGGCAGCTTGCTTGAATTCGTAACAAAATAAAGCGTTCAAAAACGAAACACCGAAAAGCGCAAGAACTTTCTTCACGACCTAATAATAGGATGTAAGTATGGAAAACAAGCATGCTGCTCAAATTGAGCGGAATACGGAAACACTAACAATGAGGTGATTAGGTGATGCTCTTGGGGCTCGAAGAGAATATGTAAAAAGAAACTTTTTCAATCAAATTGTCAGGAATTCTGTACTGCCTCTCTAGACCTATTGCGGTTAGCATATGAGACAAACAACACCAAGACCTGAAAATTCAACTTGCAACGAGATGGTGAGGTAGAGCTTCTGCCTTCAATGCTCGGACTTTGAAAAGTGGAGAACTTACTTTGTAGTCGAAGATCAAAATTTAAGAGCGTTCCAAGCTTTGATCTGAAAAATTGTTTCCACCGAAGAAACAAATACATCAGCGAAAATTATGACTGGATTGTGAAAACATGTAATTTGCAGTGACTGCGTACGCCTTCGCTCTGGCATCCATGATAATGGCATCGTCAGCGGCTTCGACGACCACCGCGGTTCCAACCACCAGCTCCTCCAGCGGTCCTTTGGTATCAACTGCAACTGATTCGGGAAAGACTTCCACTACAGCTCCAGCTTCAAGCTCCTCTAGTAGGCCTTTTGTATCGATTGCAACAAATGCAGGAACAACTCCCACTCTTGCTCCCACCACGAGCTCCTCCAGCGGACCTCAGTATCGACTACAACAATTCAGGAACGACTTCTACTGCAGCTCCCACCACCACCTCTTCCAAGGCGCCCACAGTGTCGAGTACAACAGATTCGGGAACGACTTCCACTCTGCTTCCACCACGAGCTCCTCCAAGGACCCCAGTATCGACTACAACAAGTTCGGGAACGACCTCTACTGCAGCTCCCACCACGAGCTCCTCCAAGGACCCCAGTATCGACTACAACAATTAGGAACGACTTCTACTGCAGCTCCCACCACCACCTCTTCCAAGGCGCCCACAGTGTCGACTACAACAAGTTCGGGAACGACCTTCTACTGCAGCTCCCACCACCACCTCTTCCAAGGCGCCCACAGTGTCGAGTACAACAGATTCGGGAACGACTTCCACTCTGGCTTCCCACCACGAGCTCCTCCAAGGGCCTCCAGTATCGACCGCAACAAGTTCGGGAACGACTTCTACTGCAGCTCCCACCACCACCTCTTCCAAGGCGCCCACAGTGTCGAGTACAACAGATT